>JAGDQP010008401.1:44336-63109 GCA_022664845.1 Lepisma saccharinum | reverse complement strand
CCCCCCCCCCCTCATGTTCTGCCTTTTTATACACTGTGGAATTGGTCGTAAATCGTATACGCTAGCAAATTTAGGGAACTGTTAAGAAGCATTCCTTTCTTTCTTTTTTTTGTACAAAAAAGGAATGTAAGAAAGAAAAAATTAAGACGAAATAACAAGAAAAGAAACTATCTTGGGAGGGGGGATATAAAAACAGTGAGGAAAAAGAACTTAGATTGGTTGAGGAAGAAAAATAAAATTAAGCGCATGATGACTAAGATATAAGGTGATGGAAAGGAAAGGATGAAAAAACATAAAATGAAGGAAAAAAGAATCTTGTAAGTCTGGTTTCGTCACTTTTACAGCACCAGTCGTTTACTCTTATTTTTAGATGTGTTCATTTTACCCCGTTGCTCTTATATACCCCACTCTACCATATCTTTAGCCTACTTCTCTTTTGTAATCAGCAACAAGGTTACTTTAGTTTGAACTTTTAAAATAAAATAAAGAAAAATCTCTCACTTTAACTTCTCCCTTACAAAGTGTCCGATACAAGCTAAGCTGAAAAATCCCTCCCTACCACCTTGAAGTCGCCATTACGTGGCTGATTTATGTCAAATCTTTCCATACAACATGACACATTATCCCCCTTCTTTGTTAACAGAGAGTTTGTAACCTCATAACTAAGATCTTAACAAATATCTTATACTTCCGCCCTCTCCTCCATTTCTTCGTTTTTCATTTTTCTTTATTCTCTTCTTTCTATACGTCTTTCCTCTTCTTCTTCTTCTTTTTTGCGTTTTCTTCTTTGCTTCACTTAACTTATTGATTTCTGTCGTTCTCAGGTCTCTTGTAATTAATCCAACTTTATAAATTATGGTAATTAAAAGGCAACCCGTTTTGATTTTAGGGAAGGCAAATCTTTTAAACGCTGTGAGTTTCTGGTTCTGTTAAAAAGACTCGCTTTCCTGGATTCTGAGTCTTGACTAAGATAATCGAGAGAGGGCGCTGTTATCTATTTTCCTTTCAGAGTTGCCAGATAGAATGTCTACAATTTCGAACACTTTTCTTTTACAACGATAATTCCAAATCTCTTGCTGCAATTCGCAATGTGTAATGTGTTTATCTGAAAATTGACACACTAAAAGAAATTGAATTTCCAAGATGGAGACCCATGTACTATTGACAGGAAATGCTCAAATAATAAATAAAGTATTAGCACCTCAATCAACTTTTAGGGGACGTCAAAATGCTTCTATAATGTTTCGTCGTTCTCAGTGTGGGACCTATCAATAAAAATATTCAGCTTTATCACGTCGAGAAAACATCGACTTACATAGTTTACATGCAAATATGGGCCAGTACACTCAATGTGCTAGATCTTCAAACGTTGTATTGTTTTCGTTCTAAACGAAGCATAAGTGTTCATTCTTCTGAAAACTGCAACACGCTCAACCTCACGTTGGATCTTTCACTGTAGCGTTACTCACTCTTATCCCTATTTTTTTTTATTGAAGTTTATTATATCTTATGTCGCCTTATTTTCGCTACGCTCAACGTTTTATCAACATTTAAATTATCAACCTTACGCTGGCGATTTAGAACAAAACCGTAAGGCTGTCTACCTTCTCGACACGAACATCACCTTACGTTGGAGATTTAGAATAAAACCGGAAAGATGATTCTGTCTACCTTCTCGTCACGAACATCACCTCACGTTGGAGATTTAGAATAAAAACGAAGGATGATTCTGTCTACCTTCTGGTCACGAACATCACCTCACGTTGGAGATTTAGAGTAAAAACGAAGGATGATTCTGTCTACCTTCTCGTCACAACAAATATCAAAATCTCACGATGAAAGTAGCTTCGCCCGTTTCCAGTGAAGTACACTCTTATGCTGCATACAGGGTATTTACATAAGAATAGTGGGGATTCCTAAGTTACTTATTACTTTAAATGGGTGTACTTATTAATTACAGGAAGAGCAACTAAGTTTCACAGCCATTACCTTCAGCTCGATTATGCTCACTGCAGGGGAACGGGGCGTTCTGTGTACTCCGATGCGAGGTGTTGAAATCTGTTATTATAGTGAAGCGGGAGTTCCCTGCAGAGTTTCTAAAGGAAGTTTGACATTCTCCAAATGGTCGGAGCTCCCGTTCATTTTCACAGAATTGTGTAATACAACTCAAGCGTGTTCTTCCAGAGTGGCCATGAAAAAGAAGATTTACCCGTGGCCACCTCACGCGCCAGATCTTTCATCATGAGATTTTTTTTCCTTTGGAGGGGTTTCGTTAAAGACACAGTTTAGATACCATAATTACGCACATTCCTGATAGCACGCGTACTGCAGGCCATAACACGGGACACGTTTGTTGCGTAAACCAAGGATGTACACCGTGTACCAAGGATGGGGACTATATACATACATCTAGATATCTTCAAATTCCTTTAAGCATTCAAACGTGAAATTTTCCAATTACAATAGAAAGAATACAGGCTATCTAGTCTTTCACTGCGTTTTGAGAAATAATACAATGTTGCCAAATCGCCATAAAACTATTTTTAAGCAATCTATCTCCACATATTTTACAAAGTTTACAACTGTAATGGTGCGAAAGAATAGAATATATCGAGTAGAAACCCGACACAGTGTTATAAAAGTAATTTTATGCTTAGCTGGCAACCATGTATTGAACGTACTGAGTAGATCACCAAATGTACTACAACGACAGTACTATAGATTAAGTTTGCTGTATTTTCCTACTTAGAAACCATGCAGCGATGTGGCAATTCCTTTTTATTTTCAGTTATTAAAAAACTGAACCCAATAGACGTAGTTTGTCACAGCTGGTTGCAATTTGAAATTATGGATGAATTATAATATTCCTTACGTATTTGAATAATGAGCTATTAGTTGAGACAGGGACGTATTTGGGGGCTGAGTCGGGGGGTCAGAACACCCCAAAATTAAGAGTTTTAGGCAGCATTAGTATAATTTTAGCCGTTATTACACATATTTAATACATTTTGTTCCCAGACAAACCTAGGACTCTCCCCGTAAGCCCGTGGACCCCATCCAAAACCAACTTCTGGATACGTGCCTCCGCCGTATCATTCTCAATATTGTAACAAAGAAGTGTGTTAGGATTCCCTTACAGTGAATTTGGAACTGGTTATTTGACATGCTGTTTCTTACGTGCTAGATTTCTTTCTATCAATTAAATTCGTTGAAAGTATCTGCTTACTAAACTAAATTGAGAGGTTTTTTTTTATTATTATTATTATTTCAGAGGTATTTTGAAAATTTAAATGTTCCAGTTTTGGAACATCCACAAACCGAAGTAGAGACTGGAAGCACAAATGTGGTTGTCCGAGGAAGAGAAAATTAGAGCACACTACCCACATCAGTGTTACCAATTGAAGATTACAGGGAAAGAAGGAGGTATGTCCATCTTTTCTAAAAGGATGAATTTGCACTTGTAACAACTACTACACTGTTTGCTACTCAGGGTCCTCAGTAGTACACGAACAAGCCACAGTTAGGCTAGGTTAAGTTATTACTCGGAACTTTTTTTTGTTCGTTTTCCCGTTCAAAGGGATTTATAAGGTTTCAGAGTTTGCCTTTTTTATATGGGGCAATGTGAATTGAGGACATCTCTTATTTTATCATTTGGGGCATCAATGTGGGTTTAGGAGCATCATTTTATCCATGGGAAAGAAGACAAGACGTTTCTCTCGTCTGTGGGTTGGCGGGCGAATGAAGCATGGGAGATGAGTGAAGTGCAAGAAGATGCTACAAACACAGAGATTGGTTAGTTAGACAGGTGCAGTGTTATCTTCTGCTCTTGGGCGTTGCAGAGCTGATGAAAGACAGATGAAGCCCGCTGCATTCAACAGCGATGGAGCACTAGTGCTGTGATGGTTATATATGAGCGCTCAGGTGAAGTGGTCTGTAGATGGCAAAATCGGCCTTGTGAGAGTTATTAGCATCCAGGATGTTATGGTAGAGAGTAAGAAGATGATGTAACGGTGTGTATTGATATCGTGGGTGGGTAGAGGGGGGGTCATGAACAATGTCCTGATCAAAAGCGTCGAGAGAGGATTTCCTTCTGCAATGGCGTTGGTGATGTATTTTGTGCGGAGAGATTCGAGATGTTGTATGATGGTTGGAAATGTAATGCATCTTTATAGGTCAGCGGTGGGGGCTGGGAGCTTAATTCGATAAGCTAAGCGGAGTGCGTGACGTTCCGAAATGGTAAGTTTGTTGTAGAGGGTTTCGAAGCAAATATCCAGCAGGTCGAAAAAAAACGTTATAGGTTTTAATGACTGTATCTGTGTGCAACCCCCAGGTGGTGCCCACTAGTCGCAGTATGAGGTTTAGTCTATTGGTAGCTTGTGATCTGATTTTCTGTAGTTGTGTTTTCCAGGTGAGTTGTGAGTCATAGATAACACGGAGACATTTTACCTGTGGAGATGGTTGGATGTTTGTGCCGTTTACATGTATATTGAGAAGAAGTGGGGAGAAAGATGAGGGTTTGTGTCTTTTGAGAATTGATTGTGAGTCCCCATTTGGAACACCAAGAGGTGTAGGCATCAATAGCAGGTTGGAGAGTGCGGTTTATTTCTTGGATAGTTCTATCAGTAGTGAAAAAGGCAGTGTCATCATCGTACTGACAAAGTGTTACATTTGGTGATAAAGGAGGCATGTCCGCAACATATAAGATGTAGAGTAGATAGGAGAGAACGGAACCCTGGGAAACATCACTATGGAAATAGATGGGATGGGTAAATAGTACAGAATAGCAGCTAACCGCTACAATGAAACGTATATACGTAAATGTGCAAATTGATGCTGTAATCAGTAAAGACCCATAATTTCACGAATGTCTCAATGCAGGAAGATTAACTGTGCGAATGGATATTTTAGAATATACTTTTAAAAAATAGCGACTAAATTTGTAGTAATAATATAAACACACTTCATCGCAGAATGGTGCATCTACACCAGCGTCATCTGTTGTGCACAGGAGTCTTTCAGTGAGTATAGAAAATTAGAATTTATACTATGAAATTGCCTTTGTGTACTATGTTCAAGGTGGCAATTTCTCTGTTCACAATAGTTTTCTATTATTTCTAACATCAAAGAGCTACAAAACCAGTACCTTCTTGTACACATCTTACAAAGGTGCTTTAGACAATGTAATCTTTCTGCAATGACAGGAACATAAAAATTTCAAGGCGCTAACAAAGCCACGTCACGCCGTTTCTTTGAACCTTACTAGTACTGACGGTTGTTGGAAACTGGCTAAAGATCAAAGAACCGTAATTCAATTCTGTTGGTAACAGCCAGCAAATGCATCTATCCAAATCTATCCATACCAATGTACCTCTGCGCTGAAGCGAGTCAGAATGACTCAACAATAAACTTATATTTCGCAATCATTACTATTATAGTTTTAAGATTTATCGATAGATGGAGATTTATTAAAAGTATTTTAAGTTAGTTCTATGCCGGCAGATGACTATCATAAGGTCAGAATAATATTTGCTAATGTAAATTTAATAAATTTGGCTATCTGAAACCCCAAAATTACAATAATCTGAAACAAAATAAAAACATGTCATAATTTATAATATTTTCAAGCTAATTCTATTCTATTTTTAAGTTTTGATGAAATATAATACTATTCCGGAATAAAATTACCTTTCTAAGTAGATATATTTTTTTAACTTAGTTTCTTTAACTCAAAGGAATAAAATAGCCTCCTGACCTTAAAACCTTGGTATATATAGAATACGTGTCAAGGTTCCTATATGAAAAAAGTGCGCTAAAACAGAATATGATGGGTATACTTTTGAGCGTTTCGAGATATGAAGTCATCAATATGGCCACCCTATAATATTACCTCTTTTTATGGCGTTGATCAATTATAACTAAATATACCCATATTTCGTATCAAATGAAAGCTCTATATGCCTGGAGTTAATCTAAATGACTAATATAGTCTACATGAATCATATTATTGAGCGTGTCGAGATATGACGTCATCAATATGGCCACCCTATAATAGTACCTCTAATTAGGACCTTCACCAATTTCCACTATCATCATTATCATCATCATATTCAGCCGTTTTCTATCCACTGCTGGATGAAGGCCTCCCCCTTTTCTTTCCACATATCTCGGTCTGCTGATATCCTCATCCATGTAGCTCCTGAAAAACGCTTGATTTCATCTACCCATCTTACATTTGGACGTCGTCTCGGTCGTTTCTTTTCTCTAGGAATCCACTGTAGTACATTTGTCGTCCACCTTCCATCTGTTCGTCTAGCTATGTGACCGGCCCATCTCCACTTCATCTTCTTCGCAGTCTTGATTACATCCTCTACCTTTGTTTGTGCGCGAATCCATTCATTTCTCTTCCTGTCCCTCCTGGTTATTCCTAGCATGCACCTCTCCATTGCTCTTACTCTCAATCTTTGAGTCGTTTGCGCATTCAATGTCCAAGTTTCGCAGCCGTACATCATTACAGGTAAGACACATTGATTATAAACTTTACGCTTCAGACACATTGGAAGTTTGCTTTTGAAAATAAAGTGTAGTCTTCCAAAAGAACTCCACGCCATTTTACATCTTCTATTTATTTCATCAGTCAACTTTGCATTCGATGTTTTAAGCTGGCCTAGGTAAACATACTCATCAACTATGCCTATTGTCTCTCCGTTAATCTTCACTTCCTTCTTTGCAGCATGTTGGTTGTACATTACTTTTGTTTTACTTAAATTCATTTTAAGGCCTATTTTCGAACTCTCGTTACTCAGTTCTTCCATTCTGGTTTGTAGTTCTTCTGCACTTGAAGCAAACAGGACTATATCATCAGCGAACCGTAAATGATGAAGATATTCGCCATTAATTTTAATTCCAACTTCATCCCAGTTTAAATTCTGGAACACTCTCTCCAGGACCGCACAAAACAGTTTCGGAGAAATTGAATCTCCTTGCCTTACCCCTTTTCCAACTTTAAATTTTTCACTGTCTTGATGCAGCCTAATGACAGAAGTGGCAGTCGAGTAAATGTTTCGCAGTAACTTGATGTATGCACTTTCGATGCCTTGATGTTCAAGTGATTTAAGTACTGCTGACAAGGAGACCGAATCGAAAGCCTTTTCAAAATCTATGAATCCTAAACATAATGGAAGTTCATATTCATTAGTCCTTTCCATAACTTCATTCAATGTTTGTATGTGGTCCATTGTGCTAAATCCACGACGAAATCCGGCTTGTTCCCTTCCCTGATTAAAATCCAAGTCTCGTTCAATACGATTCAAAATAACTTTGGTGAACATTTTGTATAGGACTGACAGTAAACTAATTGGTCTGTAGTTTTCTACGCGTTCTTTGTCCCCTTTCTTGTACAACAAAATGATAACGGCATTGTTCCAACTTCTGGGTATTTCTCTCTTCCTCAAGCACATCGAGAATAATTTAGCAACTTCTTCTTTCATCTTTTCTCCTCCCCATTTAAACATCTCTGCTGTGAGTCCATCTTCTCCTGGTGATTTTCCGTTCTTCATCCCTCGAAGTACTTTATCCACTTCTTCTTTCATTACGTCTGGGACATCAACATCAATTTCTTCTGAATCTTCATTTCCTAGCTCTTCCTCGGAGTAGTACAATTCTGTGTAGAAATTTTCAAATATGTTTATAATTTCTTCCTTATTTCGTGTTACGGTCCCGTCTGGTCTCTTAACTGCAATTATTTGCTTTTTCCCTATCATGAGCTGCTGTTTGGCTTTCTTCAAAGTCTTGTTTTCCTCGATTGTATTTCTAACAAGATTTTCGTTAAATCTTCGTACATCCTCTCTTATTTTCTTTCTTACGGTTTTATTTAGTTCTATGTACTCAATCCTCTTTATGCAATTTTCCTCTTCTTTCATTTCCCTTCTTTTCTTCATCAAGAGCTTAGTTTCTTCTGAGATTTTGCTCTCTTTTTTCTATCTGCTGCCTGCTATCTGCTTGGCTGTTTTTCTTATTATCTCAGTCAATATTTTATTTCTGCTATCGATGTATTCTTCATCCTCTAACTCTTCCAAGGCGCTGAATCTGTTGCTTAGTTCTATCTCGAATGTCTGTCTGTGTTTTCCAAGATTTTCCAGATCTAAAACTGACGGTTTTCCTCTGATAAGCTTCTTTCTCTCTAGTCTAGTATTTAGTTTCAGCTTACATCTCACCATCCTATGATCACTCGAGATTTTGAAACTGTTTAGAACAGACACGTCTTGCACAATTACCCTGTTATTTGATAGAACGTAGTCTATTTCGTTTTTGGTCCCATTTGGGCCTTTCCATGTCCACTTCCTCTGGGGCGGTTTCTTGAAAAATGTATTGGAAATGAACAGTCTGTTGGCTTCTGAGAATTCCACTAATTTCTCTCCTCTCTTGTTTCTTTTGCCAAATCCAAAGTTTCCCACTTTCGTGTCACTGCTCAGCTTGGTTCCTACTTTCGCATTGAAGTCTCCCATTACAATTTTGTAATGCGATTTGCTACTATCCAAAATCTTCTGAATCTCCTCGTATAGGTCTTCGACTTCCTCCTCCGGGTGCGAGGTTGTTGGAGCGTACACTTGTATAATTTCCATACTGTATCTCTTGTTAATTTTTATTACTACCCGTGCGATTCTATCTGAAATTCCTTCAATTTCTGTGATTCGTGACTTCAGGTCTTTATTAATTATAAAGCCAACGCCTGTCGCTTTTCCAGTTTCTGTTCCTTTGTAGTAGAACGTGTGCCCTGACGGTAGTTCCAACTGTTCTTCATTCTTCCTCCACACTTCTGATAGTCCTATGATGTCCCACTTAATCCTCTTAAGTTCATTCTGCAGTTCTTCTAATTTGTCCTCTCCTGCAAGTGACTTACAGTTGAGGGTCGCAACGTATAGGTCCGTTCGAGTTGCCGTGTCGGTGTCCTGGCAGTCTACAGTCCAAACCCGGGCATTTTGACCCTCTGACTTCCTGCAGGACTGACCGCTGCCGTTGCCAGCTGCATTCCGTCCTCCGGGTAATGAGGTCCTCCGAGGCTGTTTCCTTGCTTGTACCATCATATGTAAAGAAAGGAGGGGTGCTGACATTTGACTCACCACGCTGTCAGCTAATGCGGGTTGGTGAGCAGCCCATCCATGTTCGTTCGCCAAGCAGTTGCTTGGGTACTAACAGGCCCCACGACGTGAACGTATGGATTGGACATTAGGCGTCTACCCCGGTCGGTTCCCTTAAGTCTCAGCAAGAGTAATTAAGGGGTCTCCTCCCAGTTAGTGGCAGAAGCCTTTTGGGGCGACAGTCCCGGTTTCCCGGTCCTGTCCCGGTTTCCCGGCCAATTTCCACTATATATATATATATATATATATGGTGCATTCCAGCGTAACGGACGCAACATTCACACAGCACTTTTACACATTATGTATCTCTTTTGTAAAGTTAACGTTACATCTCAAAGTTAAAACTTTACTCAAATGTAGACCATGAATTGATTTGTATTCTATGAAAAAAAAAAGAGATTGCATCTTGAATAGTTTACAAATTACAAAGTTTTAAATTTCGTAACGGACGTAATACTGATTGGACATGAGTTTTTAAGTCCTTAGGAAAAATTGCATATCCTCTGAAATTAATAATGTTTTAAGCCCTAAAATTTTTATTGTGAAAGGGTAAGGTATGTACTTCTTTACTACTGAAAAGTTTCCGAATTACTCCATTAGTTTCTCCGTGGCAATTTTTTTAAAGCCTATAACGAACGCAACATAAAATCGTAGCGGACGTAACGCTTTTGTCCAGGTGCGCATAGCAAGTCAACTTTGCTTGTGAAACATAAAATAACCAATTTAAATATTAAAAGAAAAGTGAAATTAACAGTAATTAATTAAAGCACTTTCCAGTGAAACTTCTACAGCGTGTCCCTAAAATAATAGAGCAAACTTCGGGAGGTGATTGGATTATTCACTTCAAAACAAGCAAAAATTTATTTGAAGAAATTTCGAGACATACGTAAGTTTGTAGTTACACGCGCTGAAAGTTTCGGTGGCATCGTCACGAATGACGTTATATCTCGACACATAGTGACGTAAGCAGTATGAGGTTAGGAAATCAGAATCGAAGTAGTACCCGATACATCGATTTAAGCAATGTTTGTGATTGAGGGAGTGACACATACACAGGTTTTGCAATGTAAGGATTTTATTGTCCAGGAAATAAATGGTTTAATAGGGCATAGAAATCCTCTTTAAGCTAGATATTCCAATCATAAAAAAAGCTTAAATACATTCATTGGTTTCTACTTCATTGTCATTTGCTAAGATGTTTACGTCATTATGTGTCGAGCTATGACATCATTTGTGACGATGTCGCCGTAGCTTTGAGCTCCTATAACTCCGAAACTACTCATGCCTCGAAATTTCGTCACAGGAACGTTTTCTTTGTTTTAGTGAAAATAATCACCTCCCAAAGTTTGCGCTATTACTTCTGAGACACCCTGTATAGCCTGCCTTCAGCATTTTCCTTTGCATCGTTACAAAATGTCCGTGCATTATTGACTAAATTTTTCGTTAGAAGATACGATTTAATACCGTCCTTTTCACAATCTCCTCCCCCCACTAACACCATATATGGTTCTTTATCGTGCGAAATATGCTAAATGAAGTCCATATAACTGTTCAGCTGATATTCCAAACTATCATGAAACTGTATCGGTTCTTGAACTACGAAGTTGTACCATTGGAACACACATGTAGGACTTCTTATTTGTGCTGATCTTTCTACAATATGCACTCTCCAGATAGTTTTATTGTACACCAGTACAGAAATTTTATCATGCTTTAAGTCATTACTCAGAATAACATAACTCCTCTTGGATCCAGAGAGCGGCTTAAAGTGTTGAATATGTGCATCATTTTTTCATCCTCATCAAAATTGGATTGTTGTTTTTGACTACGTGAAGTTGTGTTTTAGCAATGAATGCATTACATCTCGTTTTAGTGTTATCTTGACAATTTCTCAAATGCATCAAGTAAACTCATTTATGTGAAAACTTTCCAATTTCCGGTGTTTTATTGGTAATTCGGTGATCTCTTCAGATGAGGTATCCCGAATAAATTGATCAACAAGCTGTAAGTTGTATTTAACACCTGCATGAATGTAGCATTCACGTAACATTAACTTGGGATTCCGGCACACAAAGATGTAGTAACGAACGCTATATGTGATGTCATAGCCTTTGACGGGGCTCCAATACATTTTGTAAAACGATAGCAGCAATATTTTGATCTGCATAATTGGATAAAAGTGTCTAGTTAGAGAGCAGCAAACGATGGGTTTTCTGTTCTAATATTTATTTATTTAGTATGTGGTTGTTCTTTCTTCAAAATACTAAACGTTTCTGCAATATTGATTTTAGTATCCTTTTAGTCATCGCATATTTCTTGCCGTCTATTGACACTGTTATGTACTTTAGAAATCAAGGGATTTGTCAGGAAATTATATTATAACTAAAATTATTTAGTTTTTTCCATTATTTCTTCTTGTTTAGAGAATAAAAACCCTTTTCTTGGTGAAGATAATCTGTGCAACTTTCCTGGCGGTTTGGAGGAGTCTTCTTTACACTGTTAACATATAATTGTGGTGTAAAAACGTCGAACGTGATAAAGGTGGGTCTACATGAATGCCATACCCTTCTAGTCCGTTGCATTCTTTGTTTTCTCGTATATGCATATGTGTGCATTGTTGCAACCCGATTCAAATTTCGTCTGTAGTCTCTGGCATTTTTCTTTACTGCGTTTTCTTTTCTTTATTTATTTGCAATATATTATCTTTTTCTTCATGCTGCTTAATTTGCCGTTTTCGAATGTTTCCACATAAAAACAGAGTATGACTATGTTACATGAGCGAGTAAAAAATAAGCCTTTTGTGATAATGTGGAATAATGTCAATTATAACATCCATTATTTGAAGATACACTTCATGAATCTTCTCAGCATCGTAGAATAGAGCATATTTATACAGGACTACTTACATTTATAGTTCATGCTTCAAAATTAGTTTCTAGAAGACCTGGACACAGAATTATAATAACATGCAAATCTGATTTATCGATGTTCGCAGATTGGCCTGATGAGAAGAGAGCCAAAACATAAAATCAAGAATGACAAGAGCTTACAGTAGAATATATACACATCCATTCAATCCTATTGATTATCTGACAATTATGTGCATAAAATGTAGAAATATATTTATAAGTTTGTTGCAACCTACTCGAAATTGCCCTTCGCCGTTTTGTAATGTTTGTATCTATATGCTTGGTAATATTTGCATACATTTGTTCTGACGCAAAGACGAACGTTCCATACAGACAAGGGTAATATATATTAATGCACGTCGATGACAATCTGTGAGATTTTGCTTGTGAAAGTAACAACAACTTTCAATGAACGTGTCGTTGTTACGTGGTCTATAATGTATATAGGCTAGAGTGTTACGTCCGTTACGCTTTTTTCTCAGTTGTTATTCCTACGGTTTGGCTCCATTAAGTTATTACACTTGACAAACATTAGAAGTTGGCCAGCTATTGTAGAAAAGTAGCCACTGGTTTAGAAGCAGCGCTAGTTTTCTGGTAATTTCGTAACGGACGTACCAACACGGAGGAAAAAGTCACTGAACGTTCAGCTGCAGGCAGTCAAATGTTCAGTTCCAGATGAACCTGCTGAACACGGCTTTGGCAACTGAATATATTTATTTAAAGGTGTTTAGCGAACGGAAACAATATGTTCAGTAAGCAATGTACCAGACGTTATAGTGCCTGTTACTGGAAGCATATAGTAAAACAGTATGGCGGGAAGGTGCTTACCAAACAATGTAGCAGCAGGTACTGGATAAGTTTCGTCGTGACAGCCAAATGCTTAGTTTATAAGGGGACATAGAAAGCAAAACAAGGAAGGGCTTATTTCGAAAGTAGAAATGAAGAATAAAGGTCATTTCTTATTTTTTTAAAGAAAGAAAAAATTTGCTGGCCTGAGATGGGATCGAACCCGATAACCTTAGAATAGCTCTTTAGTGCTTTATCCACTAGACCAGTGCTTCCCAACCTTTTGCAGTTCGCGGACCCCTTGATATCCTACAACCAAAGAAAACATTATACGTATACTATAAATAGATCTATTTTCGGTATTTGTAGCACTATAACTCCGTAAAACTGTTGAGCATACACTAAAAAAAGCGATAATAATACAGTAGAAGTGTTGATGTATTATTTCAATTTGCACTCAAAATTTATAGAACACAATTGTGTACCATTTTCGGCACAAATGTTGCTAACAAATGTTGAAAGTGAGGATTCTGAAGAGAAAAAAAGGTCTGAAAAGAAAACACACCTTATGTCAGTAGTTAGTAGGTTTTATACAGAAATAATATGGTATTTGCAGAATTGGTTCAAACGATTCTTCAGTGATGCTAAAAAGATGGAACATTTCATACTTCAAAGGTTGTATCTTTCGAGGAATTTCTTTCTTATTGATCATTTTACCTCTATGTGACAGGAGAGACATCGTCATGAAAAGACAAGGATAATAAACTTTAATTTGTATTGTGCACAAATGATGTGGAGCGAGAAAGTACATAGAAAAGAAACTCGAATACTTGGGAAGTAAATTGTGTGACTCTTGTCAGCATATGAAGAGGAGTGAAAGATATTAAAGTGTACGTTTGACAGTGCTAGAGAATGTTTGGTACCGGTACTTGTTTTAACACTACCATCCTGGATACAGAAAAGCGTAGGTGGAAAGTAAGGATCCTGGAATATTTTATGAAAATGAAAAAAAAGAAAAAAGATAGACATACCATGCGATAAATTCAATCAAATCAGAAATATCAGGTGTAATACAGAAGGTAAGACATATACACTTTTATTTTTCATCTACGTATTTTCTTTCCGTATCTACTATAATTTGATATTGTGTCAAATAATGATATATATATATAAAGTTATTTTACTTTTAAATACACTAAATTACTATACACACTATCAAAACTACACATTTTATTTATCTAAAAATTTCTTGGTATTAAGTGTGTATTTCATGTTTGTATCGCAAGTAATTATTCGGAGTTTCATCCTGTTTAAATAAACGGTCTTTAAACTACGGTAATTTATCCGTACTTAGTCCGCAAATATTATGGTAACCCTAAAAATGGTGACAGAAACAAGGTATTGGGATGCGACCGTATTAGATCCAGCAGTCGCACTTAGAATACAGTAGCGCCATGTTGAACAATGCAGATGAAGATCTAAAATTTTTGCAAGAATTTGTTTACGTCCCCGAAGCATATTTTCACCTCAATGGCTATGTGGACAAATAAAATTCACGCTACTGAGGTAGAGAAAATCTGCAATTGCTGCTCTAAAAGCGTCTTCATGAGAAACTGACAGTATAATTTGCAACCTCTGTACAGAAAACTAATCGAATCCTATTTCTTCGAAACAGAAGGCTGTACAAATACTGTAAACGGTGGCCGACATAGGGATACATTGGAATATCTTTATTATCTCAACTAGAAAATGTACACGGTCTTAGTATCAGCAAGACAGTATTACTTCTCACACTGTCCGAGCAACAGTGACTCTTTTAAGACATTTTCCAAAGCAGATAATCTCTAAAAGTGAAGATTTGATATGGCCTCACAGATCTCTCGATCCGAACACGCCGGTTCTTTTCCCTATAGGGATATCTCAAGAAAAAGAAAAGAAAAAAGAAACATTGTTGGATGTGGTGAGACGAGCTAAGCGACATTCAGATCATGGCGCCCGATGGATTTACGAAGGTACAAAATTCTAAAATTATTGCAATACCGTTTACTAATGCTGCTATTTCGCTTGCAGGAAAGACAAATAAATTACAAATCTTAGATTGTATTTAAAACTTTAGATCTTGAGCAACATGCTATCTTAATAGAGGTTATTATTGATAAAAAGTTAATTTCTTTTAAAATAATTACAAACAATTATTAGTGACAAGATCACTCAAAAAAATTAAGATCTAACAATAAATAGGGTTAATTTGTTACAAAGCATGTGCAGACGCCTTCTAAAAATTATCTTCAGAGCCGAAGATAAGCTTGGTGGCGACGAATAAATTGGTCATAATCATGAAAAACTTGTGATTAATCCTGTGTCTTTAATGATACCCGGTCTAAGCCGCTGGAAAATATAGGTAAGAATGGATATCTGTTTTGGTCGGTCAGATCTGCGTGGCAATATATCAAAACAGTGGCTCACTTCTAAGTAGGTTAGGTTAGGTTAGGTTAGGCAATATTAGCTTACGTTAGGGTAGTGCAGTCAACGGGGGGGTATATATAATGGTTCATGTTTTCTAAACAACCGACCAAGAAAAATAATTAGAATTTTGGCAGAATTTATTTGGTCGAGGTTGTAGGTAGTTACAATTGTTATACAGGGTGTGTCAAAATTCACTATCTATTTCGGGAAAAAGATGGGGGATCGAAGTAAATACTTCAGATTTGGGTTCAGAGATCTTAATTTATGAGCCCGCTTAAAATCTTGTAAGGCTATAACAGGCGGATTTAGGAGAAAGACCCTAAGGAAGGAATTACTCTAAAAGCTATCGTTTAGAATGAAACTTTTAAAGTCATTCTCAAATGACTAGGGGGAGGGCAATGCCCCTATGCCCCCCATAAATTTCCCCAACTTTCCTTTATGCTAGTGTGCGTTAGAATCTTTGTGCATAGACTACAAAAATTCGACAAATGAAGACTAGTTATGTTCTTACATGAAAAATTGCCTTTTCAATAAAGATTTCTGGACCCCCTATCCTCCTATTACCTCAGGTAGATATTGAGTTTTGATACACCCTGTATATTACAGTTGTAGGTACACAAATAACGAACATTCTTTATATAATTTCATTCAATTTTAGAATTAACGTCATTTGTTTATGTACAAATATCAGTTAGTCTTGCTCTTAAGAGGGTTATTTTTAATACAATACTTTTTTTTTTCTGAAATTCATGATTATAATGTAATTATTGGCAACACTGCCAAAAAGAAATCAAGAACAAAAGAAAAGAAATGAAAAAGATAAAAATGAAAGTAGAGATAGGGATTTAAGAAACAGTAGGTTTTAACGAAACAAATGACCGTCACAGAACGATATGATTTGGTGCAGCTTTCTCGGAGACTCACTAAGCATTTGTCTTTTCTTCCTGTAGAGAGCGCTGGGGTAGTGGACCTTGATAGTTAGTAATAAATTAAAATCGCGCCATTTTTGGGTTTTGGGGAACAGAGGAGGAGAGACAGAGGAACAAAGGAATTTTCAAGGATGATTTTTTTTTATCCCATGGAGGGTAAAAAAAATGTGAAGAGAAATAAGGAATGATAAAGGGGAGATGAACAGAATAAGAAGTTGAAAACGGGAAAAGAAGGACCAAACAGGAAAGGGAAAAGAATGACGTGTACTTTTTGAACCGGAAGTGAGACTCCCTGTTGACGTGACGTGCGGAAGAGGAACAAGATTGACGTCATCGTTAGGCTTATCTATTTTTGTAGACGATCCTTACTCTTTAAAGGGTTAAGGAAGGCTGAGAAAGAAAATCGTGAAAGACTCAGCTATTTTTTATTTAGTTCTTTTTTTCTCACTCTTTATATATTTTAATTCTCAAGTAAAATCTCTCTTTCGGAGAGAGATCAATCTCTATTTATTCAGAACTGTGTTAAGTTCAGATAATTTTCAAGGGGGAAGAAAAACATTGAAAAGCATACGAAGCATTGTTATGAACTTGCTAAGACTGACGTTACTATGACTTTGAGAAATTCGTTTGGTTACTATGACAATAATCAAGTAATGAAGTCACACTTAGTTAGTTCATTAGCAGCAGGTACTTTGCCAGGATTTTCAGTTTGGGGAGTGTAAAGTCGAAACTGGGGGTGTAAGTTGAGTTTATCGTGGTTTCTATAGCTTTTTAACCATAAAAAAATTGTATGTGCTCGAGAATTTGAGGGGATCATATCATATCTCTCAATGAGACGGGTATCTGGCAGAATCCCTGGTTGGTAGGTTGGGTGGAAACTTGTCAGTCGGCTCGTTTTGGACCGGGTCTGACCCGCTGCCTCAGGGGACAAAGTAAGGTTTTAAATTCCTTCCTTATTATATACTGTTGCATCTGACAGTGTTTCTTTCAGAGGTGACTGGGAACTGGGGTGTTAGCCTCTAGATGACCAAGAATTCGACACCGAGGTCGTAACAGTAGTAATAAGATGTTGAAATAGTTTCATATCCCCAGAAAGAAAAGGGGATGTGCAAATAATTCAGCATGGGAAAGACTACTGTATTATGAAAGAATTTGTGAATTTCGCAAATGAAAATATTGATATTCAACCCACAGAAATAAAACCAGGTGAAATCCAGGTGACAGGGTTCAAAATTGGATCACTGGGTTAAAGATTGGGTCACTGGTTCAATTGGATCAAGACTCGATTATCGGGTTACTGGGCTACAAAGTCAGTTCTTGTCAATTGGGTCAAGTTTCGGACAGCGTCATCGGGTCACCAAAAGTGTCCCGATGTCAGCTCTGTTTAGTAGCATTTTTTCACGTTTCTGTGAGTTGAACCTGTCCATCTTTTAGTAGTGCATGCCTACATTCGACACTGACTCAGATGCTTGAATTCAAATACAAGGTAATAACGATGATTGGTGTTCCGAGTCACCCCTGAAAAAAAAAAAAAAAACACTGTTCAAACGTGACAATGTATGATATACCTACGAAACATTAAAATCGCCACTTTGCCCTTCGGGCCACCGGGTCAGGCCGGGTCCAAAGCATAGACTGAGTTCAAATCTTGACCCGTTTCAGCTCTGTATAGTCTGTTTCGTTAGCACCAAATTTAGCGTTTCTGTTATGAAACTTAGGATAGCGATTATTTGCTCTAGTTAACTGCAATAGGCTAGATAAAATAATTAAGTAACTTCTGTCTTCAAGAGATACTATTAAAAATCATCTGTGGTTATTACATATCAGGACAGTTAGTTATTGCCTAGGCTTAATAAGTCAAGTTAAAGTGAAATCACATTTTTTGCTCTAAATATGAAAATTGGGGTTACAAATTTAACTTTTCGAAACAGAATTCTCTGATGCAATCTCGTGAGCATTCTAAAATTTTCCAAGTCATCAGAATGACTTGTGAAACAGTTTTAACACGTTCCATGTACTGTAGATCAAGACCTTATCTTCATTTATATATGCAACCCCACTGTACGTTAGTTCTATGAGAGGGTACGTAACATTTTAAGAAACGTATGGTATCCACAGAGGTGATTTTTTTCCTACCTGCTTTTGATGTAGCCAAAAGGTCATCAGCGAAGAAATTTTGTGTTTTAGAGAATATAGGATTGAATCTGGATTGTGGTAGCGTTTTAAGGGGGGTGCTCTAGGGAAATTAACGAAAAATTGGGATCAAGGGTATTGATTTTTTCCTATTTCATTTACACACTTTACTTCAGATATATGCTTCTATATTTCACATCATAAATTCATATATCGAGAATATCAACAGAAAATGCATCTTAAAGTCTGTGTATTAGATCTATATTGAACAGTTATTTTTTATCGTGATATTTTTTGTGTCTGTTTTACATATATTCTTCTCTTTCGCCATCAGGGACTCTTGTCTTGCATCATCCTTAATAATGACTCTTTATAAACTCCTAGACTATCCTTGTTTTTTCTGCCACCGACTT
>JAGDQP010008401.1:22711-44326 GCA_022664845.1 Lepisma saccharinum | reverse complement strand
TTCTGCCACCGACTTGACCATCCTTAATAATACCTCTTTATAAACTCTTAGACTATCCTTGCTTTTTCTGCTACCGACTTGACCATCCTTAATTATACCTCTTTATAAACTCCTAGACTATCCTTGTTTTTCTGCTACCGACTTGACCATCCTTAATAATACCTTTTTATAAACTCCGAGATTACCCTTATTTTTCCTGCCACCGAATTGAGCCTAGTCCACAGATAAAATTCAAAGGACATGGTTTTTCGAGGTATCACAAACTGTACAAACACAATTGGTCACGGGTTCAAGTTCCGTTCGGGTCTTGAACAGAGTGGTTCGTAGCCCTGTTCACCTAATATATATATATATATTTCCGATCCTCAGTAGCTCAGCAACTCGTTTGGTCCAATCCAAACAAACAGGAAAAACAAAAGTACATTAAATTATCGTCACATTTCGTACTTCACACGGTAACAAATTAAATTTGAATTTTGAATTAAGGTATTTAGGTACCTTTAGCTCAGGCCGACACTGTAACAAAAATGAGCTGAAGAAAAGTCTGCACATTGTAATAATATTTGTCGACTCCAGAAGCCAATCGATACAAGTGACACTGATGAATAAAATAAGGTCGAAGTAATCTTTTATATATAACCCGAAATATATGTGACACAAAATTGTCATATTTTGTACATGGACACATTAAGGTCCAAGGTTTCTTAGAACAAAATATGACAATTTTGTGTCACATATATTTCGGATTATATATAAAAAAATACCTCGAATTTTTCTTAATCGTTGATATCACTTATTTCCCTTGGCTTCTGAACACCTCGTATGTTAGACGATTCTAATATTTCAATGAGATTTATTGCATTTTTACGGAAATATGATTGTATTCTTTTACGACAAACGCAAAGTGTTTCGTTAAACAAAATGTTTATTTGTACTAACTACACGGTTTTTTTTTTTTTCAAAAGGAAGTGTTTTAACAAAAACCCGGGTCCTTAATGACTAAATCTGGCAGAAGAAAGCAGAGCAAGAGAGAGAGAGAGAGAGAGAGAGAGAGAGAGCTTTCAACGTATGAGATGACATGAAATGAGATGATTGCTTACTGGTCGTCCTCCACACAAACAAGAAGAAGAAGAAGAAAATATCAAACCGCTGATGTTGCGAAGCGACCAGAACGAAAAGTAGTTGGAAATCAACCAACCAACCAACTAGGTTAGTCTTCCGGAAAAACAAAAGGAACAAGAAAAAACCAGAAAGACGGAAAAGTGGGTAAGAATAAAGGGAAAAAAATCGAGACAAAAATAGATCTTCTATTTCCGTGAGTGTATGTGTGTGTGTGTGTGAGAGAGAGAGAGAGAGAGAGAGGCACAAGGTAATGGGAGAAACAGCGACTTGATGTGGAAAAGAGTTCTAGAAAGAAAAGGTGGACAAGAAGAGAGTAGTATGTTCCGAGTTTTACCGCAGACGAGAGGTAAGGAGAAGGGGTTGACGTGGGTCATTTATCCGAATGTCCCAGAATGGCCATCGTTTTTCACCTTCGCATTTCTTACTGACTAGAAGCGTCCAACTCGACAGCGTCTTTTCTTTCTGAGTGAGATCCAAAGCTCAAATGTATACCTAACCTCCCCGACTACCTTTTTCTCTACAGCAGCTAGAAAAAAGGAGAATTAGACAAGTAAAGCGAAAAAAAAGTATTGTGAGCGCAAGAACGACAATGGAACGAGAGGTTATGGAGCCAACAAATGCTCTGTTGGTTTGTAGGATTGGTTGGCTGGCAATGCAATTAAATTGTCCTCAAATTAATTAAATGAATTCTCTTCTTCATCCTCTTTTTATCTAAAAAAAATCGCTTCGAAGTATAAATCTCTGAATACTAATGTTCTTTACAAAAATTAAATCTGCGAGCGGACTTTAAGAACTTATAACTTCTGAGTTACATGATTTATTAGTGATCTAGTTGCCTATTGGTTTGGACAGTTCAGTGGGTAAGAAAAGTTTCCACAGTTTGATCAAAGTGTTCTACTCAGTGGTAGAAGTGAGGTGGTATGTACCGGTATGGCATACCGGCTCTGGTTTTTGAGAGCTAAACGCATACCGTTACTGAAACACATGCTATACGTGTTCTTATATCAATTTCTGATTTGTCTAGGCAAATATTGGGAAAACATACCTTCTCTGTTTCTTTCCCACTTCGAACACTGGTTCTACTGATAAGCTTTTTATATGGCTTAGAAGTTCAGAGTTTCCTACTGAGCTTTTGAACTGTTGAGTTACTTGACAAATTCTTCATTTTGTAGTTGACTGTTGATCTTGAACTGTATTTAGAGCCGCGTCGAACAGTGAGAATTAGAAAGTTCTTTCCGCTGCATCTGTGAAGACGCTACCTTCCACGAAAATAAGTTGGCAGTGAAGCCTTGCAAAAGGAAGTTCAAATGGTCAAAAGCCCCTAGTTTTCCCGAGAGAACAACACGACGCCGTGCCCAGGTCTTCTGTTACACGCGGTCCTTATCTACTCAATCAGATCGTTATTGATCATGATCCTGACTTAGTATTGTTCAACTATTTGTGCTTTGCTTAAAGTTATGCTTGCTGGTATTGTAAAGGTCAATGTTCGCACACATGATTGCATATTTAGGCCTACTGATGTTAGAATCTCATTGTAGTGTTTTCGAAAATATTTTTCTTTAATTTGATGCAGGCTTCAGATAGAAATCGGCACAGCAGAGCAGAAGGTTCGTGCTACACTTAGCAATTATCAGACGTGAATGTTTTATCTCTGAAAGTCGGCGATGAAGAATGAACAATGAACATATAATAATAATAATAATAATCGTCCGATATTGATATATGTATATTTACACTTCTAATCCAAACGATACTCATAGCCCAATGATACCTCTCGTTTCCTTGTGTACAAAAGCACCCTAGGTGATGATGTATTAATTTTCAATTGAAAGGGAACTGATAGTAAATGCAAGCCGGGAAGATCTTTGAAATATCAATCCAAAGAAACCTGACGCAAGAAGGGAGAAGAATTCTATCCCGCTTGCATACGACGACCTCCGACTGTTTCCACAGCCATTCTTCTTCTAAGGCCACAAGGGTTTTTGCTTATAGGAAAGAGGCGCGGCCTCTATCAAAAGTCTTCTTTCTGTTTGGTGCAATTTTTTCTTCTTGAAAATCCTTCTTTTCTTCTTTTTCTTCCCTTTCATATCCATTTCTCTAGTTTATCGAATCTTTCTATATACGTATTTATATTTTCTTTCTTAAGAATAACCTTATATCAAAAAGAAAAATAGAATGAGGGATTTTTTTTTGTAACCACACAGGAGGAGGGAAAAAGACGAAAGAGGAGGGAAAAGTTCTTGTAAGTGTGTGTGCGTGTAGTTGGAAGGGAAATCCCCGGGATAAAGCAGTTGAATAGAAAGATAAACCCACTGTTCTGTTTTCTTTTAAGCTGTAAGGTATAGAGAAGAAAGATGATGATGATGAGGCCACTGTTTGGTGAAGGCGTTTGTGGATTCGTTGGTTGATTCAACTCCCCGAGAAGCGAAAAAAAAATCCCTTTTTTCCCCTTTCTTTCCTTAACTCGTTCTCGTTCTTGAATTGAGCTAGTGTTGATAACAAAAAACACCTTGCAACCATGTTTAAAGGTTAAGTTTTGTAGGTTAGAGTATATAGTGTAGTTCAACTTCTGGTTGAGTACTTTTGGAAGGTTTCCTTCAAAAACGAAACTTTTCTACCACTTTCCAAAAGAAATTTCCCCCTTACTTCCTCGCCCCCCTGAAAAACACTTCCTTCTCAAAAGAAAGAAAAGCTTATCCTTTGGTTGCTTGATTTTGCGAGGCTGTCTGTAGCTTGTGTTCTTTTCGGGAACAAACCGATCCAAGAAACGCCTTCATCTTCACAGTTTCTGGAAGAAAGGGGCGAAAAATGAGGCTGTGAATCAATACAAAACCGTCTGCACAGTTTGTTGCGAAAGTTTTTTTTTCCTTTCTTTGTGCCTTCTCTCTCTCACTCCACTCTTCTTCCTGCTCCATCTCCATGCTTTCTTTCTCTTTTCTCTATCTTTTAGTACAACGCCTCATGTTCATTCTTCCTTACCTCCCTCTTTTGTCTTCGATTCATTCTTTTTTCTCCTTTCTCACATTCATATTTTGCTATTTTCTTATACATTTTTCTTTTCTTTTCATCATTTCAACAATTTCAACATTCTTCTATACTAACACTTTCTTTTTTTTCCCATACTTTCTCTTCTCCATGCGTTCTTTTTTTTTGGTGGCGCTCTTTTTTATTGTTTTTCTTTTCTTTCTTTTGGATACCACTTTCGTTTTTCTTTTCTTTCTTCTTTCTATAGTATATTCTTCTCTCTTTTTTTTTTAAAAAAAATGTGCAAAAGAGCATTTTATGTTCTTGAACTCTTATGTCATTAATCTTTCAAGGATGGAGAATTGTCACCAAGAGACGTCGAATATTAAATATATGACTGAGGACAGAGTGAAATGTTAAAAGTAGTAGTTGTAGAGAGTGGGGATGAAAGGGATAGAAAAGTGTATGGGATGGGGGAAGAAGTGAAGCTTTAAGAAATGTGTAAATGCAGGGGAGGAAGGTGAAGAAGAAGAGAAACAGGCAGGATGAAAATGTCACTTGAGTTGTTGTTTTTCTTTTTTTTCTTTTCAAGATGGCGGCGAGGGGGAGGGAGAAGGCGTAAAAGAGACTTTATTCTCAAGTATCGAAGATTTGAGAGAGGGAATGGTTAAAGAAATGAGTAAGGAAAAATAAAATCGTACCTGTAACTGATTAGAAACTTTTGATTCCCACTGTATCTGAATATGGTTGGTATGGTTACGTGAGAAAGCAAGATGTTGAATTAGAATCTGTACACGTGGATGGAGGGAAATGGAAAAATTTAATATCATTCCAGGTATAGTGTTAAGTACATTTCTCAATTTGACCCCGAAATTGAAATCGAAATTTATTTATTGATATATGGACATCTTTGGCTCGGGTCACGATACTGTAGGTGAAAGGAGTGTGAGGAAGATGACAGTCAGACCGTATTTTCAAGGTACATTCCTGACATAAACCCGGTTTGACTTACAAAAAACTCTGGAAGATACTCAGTTCGAATGGCCGGTCACCAGACTCGAAAACAGGAGCCAACACTCTTACAACTGAACTAAGCCTACTTGGTTATTTGATTTCTTGTACAACAATAGCTTTGGAACTGGAAACCGCGATCACTGTACATTTGGCGCCAACGAGAGTGCTATTGATGCATATTAACCGGTGGTTGAGTGATTCCACTCGCCTCTAATCAATAGATCTCGCGTTCGGTTCCGTTTGGGGAAACATTGAAAGTACACTGTAAAAATAGGAGACACAACGTTCATCCAAAAAATGGAGGAACCTCCACTTTTTGGATTAACCTACATTCAGTCAGTTTTCGGTTGAACGTTTTACTCTCTGTAAAATTTCAAACTGCGCATATGTCTTTTCCAACGTATTTAATTGAAGCAGAACATTTTTTGAAAGTAGAAAAGAAGGAAATGTAATGTTCCTTTAAAATTTAAAATTTTAAAAAGAAAAGAAAAAAATAGTTCAGGTGGTCGGGTATCGATCCAGGGTCCACGAGCACACTGGTCAGATGCTCTCGCCACTTAGCTACCTTTTTTTAAAACTATTTATTAACCTAGAAATCAGGTATATCAATACAATTAAACTTACAAAAATTAGCTATTACAATTGTTATGACGGTTCGGTGCACAGACCGAATGAAAAACGGTTCCTTTATACATAAATGGCCCTGTAGTAGTTGCCATATAATTGCTGTTTCCGGTTAATGTGCATTGCTGCGAATTGTTCCCTTAAATACTGTACATAATATGGTACATCCTGTATATAGTTTGGAGGATAATGAACATGGTTTGTAACGTTAGCCAAAACATGATTCTTCTTTTGGCTCTAGGGAAGATTCAGATTTCGGGGAAATTGATTATGTGTTCTATTGTATAGTTATGGAAATAACCTCTGGTAATTCTGTTCATGATAACTTTGTATTGGATCCAAACATTTACTGGCGCGGGACATTCACTTACTCTATGAACTAGGCTACCCGTCTTGTCGCACAGGGCACATCGATCAATGGGAATAATGTGTTTTTCATGCAATCTCACTGGATCCGGCCAAATTTTGTGGATGATTTGAAAACCCAGATGGTGCAACTGCGGCAGATGACGCACTTCCGCTAGATTTTGCCAAATTCCCAACCAGTCTTCCTTGGGATGTCGATTCTGTTCCAAAGGTGCCTCGAATATTTGTTGATTTTTGAAATGGGTGTAAAAATTCTTCACCGACCATTGTTCTATGGGAATGGGAGTGTGCGTCAGATAACTAATGTCACACAAACTGTCCGTGAGATATGGCAACATGTTTTTCCACACCTGGATATTGAGCGGTAGAGATCTATCTATGTATTGCCAATGGCCATACTGATTCGATCAACTGGCTGGCGAAAGAAAATTGATGTTGGCTCAAAATCTGAATGACTCTATGCACTCTCAATGCCTGCTCGTGAATACTGATGCTACGTAAATTTGGTCCCCCTTCCTGCACATCTAAATAGCACGTTACTGGTTTTACTCGAAACACATGTGAGTGCCATATAAAGTGTCCGATCCATTGCGTGATCAGAGCTTGTGCTTTGTTAGTTAGTGGTAGCATTTGTAAGACGGGCGTAGCCTGATCTATGATGTATATATTAATAAATTGTGTGCGTGCCAACAAGGTTTGAAAACAAGCCATGTATTTTTTTCATTCACTGATCAGTCGTTGAGCTAATCTCTGAGAATTAATTTCAATTGTTTGTTTTATTGTGGGTGCCAAACTTAGTCCTAAATAATTTATGTGCTGGACTACAGTTCCCAATTTACTGTAGAGTTAAGTAACTGTCGGATCGATTACTAAAATTTTGGTTTTCTGGGCATTGATTGCTATATTGGACGCCCTTTGAAAAATATGGAGAGCCGCTACCACCTTTTGCATTTCTCCCGCCGCCCGTGTGATCCCTATGGCATCGTTCATGTATAACAAGGCTTGCAATCTAGTTTGGCGATATGTCACACCTGCTAATTGGTATTTGATTAAGGTGACTAAAGGCGTTAAAGCCAATGAAAATAAGAAAGGTTAGAGACTGGCACCCTGGTTCAATCCCCGTTCCATACGGAATTCCGTTAGCACTCGCCCGTTAACTTGCATTTTGAGCATGCGAATTTTAAATAAATTTCTCAGGAGCTGGATAAAAACCTGAGGAAAATCTGTGTCAACACCGACATCAAATATTAAATGTTGATTGCCGAAAAAGCATTTTGAAAATCGGTCGATAGAACTGCAAATTCGGGCAAGCCTTGAAATCTATAAGCCTGTATTAATTCGCGCAGGTCCGCCATCATTGTCTGGATGGGCCGGGTTTGTGCCATGCCCCCTTGACTCTCATCTAACAGTTCCGGAATGTTAGGTTGCACTCTACGCATCAACGCTTTGTTTAAGATTTTATAATCTGTGTTTAGTAAGGAAATGATCCTGTACTTTTGAACGAAGTCGAACCGAACGATCGTTCGTTTTTTTGGGAATTAAAATGGTATAGCAGTCGAAAAAGGCAGGTCCACCGGCCGCCCCTGCAAAAATTCAGTAAATAAGCTAGTTAGGGTTGGAATAACTAGTTCTTGAAATTTAAGGTACCATCTCGGACCTAGATCATCCTCCCCCGGGGAAGCCCCCTTGTTTAGAGTTTGTAATGTCTGTAAGATTTCTTGCTCAGAGAAAGGCGCCCCCATCCGTTCTTTGGCTTCCGTTGATAACTATGACCATTGAGGTATACATAACATAAATTCAGCGGGCTACACCTGTCTGACTTGAAATATCTCCTTGTACTCTTGTCTGATGGCCGGTTAAATGTCCGGCCCTTCGACTTCCCTACCTTTATTATTAATGAATGTATTAATTATTTTCATCTTAGCCCGTTTTCTCTCGTTAATCAAATGCGGATAAGCCGGTGCCTCACAGCACCCTAATTGCTAATTGATCTTCTTAAACTTTGTTGGCGGTTGTTTTGTGCTTGCCTTAATAAGCTTTGCACTTGTTTCAATTGAGGTAACCACTGGCGATCTTGTTGAACTAACACATTGAGTTGTGCCAATCGTTCGTAATAGTGTTGAATTTGGATTTTTTTGTCTTTTTGCAACTGTTGGCTGAAAGCTTTGGTTTCAAAACGAATTGTTTTTTTGTTTTGTTTTTTTAATATTAATCCACCAACAAGGAAGATTGGTATGATATTGTTGCAAAGTCAGGTAATACCGCCATATGTTGTTTACCAAAATTATGTGTTCCTGGTTTTTCAGAATCGATTCTTTACACTTCCAATGAAATTTACTTACTAAGTGGGTAGTAATCGCTCCCTTGATTGATGCCCTAATCATTAAGTGATCCGAAAAGATTAGCCTTTCGGGACTGATCTGATTGAAATTCTGCCTAAAGTGCTTCGACGCATAAATAATGTCAATTCTAGAGCTACCCTTCTGATAAAAATAGCTGTGCCTGCTAACCCTGGATGTAAGGTTTCCCATATATCAATGAGATTAAAGTCCACAAAAATAGTTTCTAAGGCTCTGCTTATATTGCGGCCAGATGTACTGTCACCTAGTTTCATCGTAGCGTTCATATCTGCTAATACCAAAATAGGATAGTTGTGATATTTATGCAATTCGGTCGCTAACACATTATAAAATAAATGTCTCTTTCAGCGGCGCGTTGCGAACCACTTTTAGCATACACTGCGATGATTCCTATTTGCTAGATCTTTAAGGAGATAAGTCTGCCACTTTCGTGTAAAAATAGGTCGCGATAAACTAAATCGCCTCTTACCAACACGGTCAATCCCGCCTGTGTGTCAAAATTATAGTTGTCAATAGTTTGTCTATTTTAAACGTATTCACTTTAGTTTCTTGTAAGGCCATGATTTGTATTGAGTATAATCTCAGCATTCGCTGCACTTCCTGAATGTTTACCTTGCTAGTAGCTTGGTTAACGTTAAACGTGCCGACAGAATGTTTGTTGGCCAATTAGCATGCTATATCAATAGCCTATTAAGAAGAGCAAGAGTAAATGTATTCTTCTCATGATGCCTTGTTCTTTCTAGTTTGTAAATATAATAAGTATGGAAGTACGTACCTTTCCTGTTGGAATAAACCTCCTCGCCACGTCTGTACTTACGGACTTCCGTCACTATGACAATCCCTGTTGGCCGCTGGGGATTTTCTTCTTCCCTTTGTTTCCTTTTTACTATCTCCTCCTTGATCACTAGCACTTACACTCACTCCGAAACCTTTAGCTTTTTGCTTTTTCAAATGGAGTAATTTAGCGGGAGAAGAGACTGCCCTGTTAGATTTTTCCGAGAGCGTTCCCCCCCCCCTTTTATCATTTCTAATGGATCCTCTGACGACGACAGCGACTCACTAATTTCTTCCTGCACACTTAACTTCTCACTGGGGGACACAACCACTAGACCCCGGTGCAACTCCTAGTGAATCTCACTACCTCCTGGGTTTTCGCGTGACACCTCTGTAACTGCCCTGGAACCTGCTTCCTCTTGTGTAAGACACTTAGACGTAGATATTTCTACTGTTGATTCCGCCGTTTGAATTAACATACTACTTGCAATGTTCCTGGCTGTTAGTAACGGGTCAGTCAGCTGGACTTGCTTATCTTGATACTGGCTACACTCTGACCGCCTCTCACTCCCCCTCCTTCATGCTCCTTGTCTTCCTGTGTGTTGTGACCTTGTTGACCTTCCACTGAAACTGTTTCTTCAATGTAGTCACTGTCCTGCTTTTTTCTTCCGTTATTTGCTGACGACCGTTAGTTAGTCTCGTATTTAAAAACGTATGACCTCTCTCTATGTTGTTGTTCTTTGGGTATGTTTGGCTCCTCGTTCTACCGTTGGGTGTCCCCTGCGGCTTCCTGTTTCGGTCCTACGGTACGTTGAACACGTGTTCGTATTTTGTTATTATAAATGGTCATGTACTGTTGGATGGTCTTTGTTAGTTCAAAAAAATGTA
Source organism: Lepisma saccharinum (assembly GCA_022664845.1). Classification (NCBI taxonomy): domain Eukaryota; kingdom Metazoa; phylum Arthropoda; class Insecta; order Zygentoma; family Lepismatidae; genus Lepisma; species Lepisma saccharinum. The sequence continues at coordinate 34,214 of JAGDQP010008401.1, read as the reverse complement.
TTAATCGCTTGCCTGAATAGACGTTCGGGAGGACAGCTGAAGCCGGAAAGAATATCTTGGACACTCGGGAAACACATCCGTAATTGCTAAATACTCGACGTATAATGTCGTCTTGCACTTCTAATGGAATGTTCCAAATCGCTAACACTGTAGTTTCACTTAACTCCAAAGACACTGGTAGTATAGTTCGCTCGTTTTCATAAATGTACGTAACTTGACCGCCACTTAATTCTAAAGCTCGGTCAGCTATCTGTTTTGATGCGCACTTAATGTAACACGATTTATAGTAAGAATCTGCCTCGGCAGAAAGTAAACTCGACTTCCGGGTTTACGTATAAGTCTCTGATAATAGCTTCATGTAAATGTTCCAAACTTAGTCGGGTTTTCAAATTTCCCAATTCTACTCGCAAAGTATTAGTTCGTTTTACTTCTTCGGTAGGCCTCAATGCCATATCTTATGTACTTCTTATTAGAAAAGAAACAAGTTGATAATTAATCACTCTCTTTTGCCTCCACTACTTGTGCCCACACTCCACTCTGTAGAGCACTCAAATCAGGCAACCTCGCGGCAAGCGCTGATCTGTGGATACGAAGGCAGTTGATGTTTATGGTTTTCCGAGTGATATTTATAGCTAGGATTTTACTGTGCAGGAGGTTCATGATTAACATGTAGATTTTACTACGAGGAATGTCTGGGGGGGGGGAAGGAGAGATACGTTTGCTACTGTGTAAATATATATATCTAACTTAATTCCTCTTTCCGCAAATGCAATAATGTCGTTCTCGCTCCACCAGTCAACTGTTTACTGTTCACAGTGTAAAAGCAACATAAACACTCAAAATGGCGATTCGTTCAATGACAAGCAAGTAACTTTACTCTTGTTATTGGATTATAAAATATCCAACCAAGGTTTAAACTTCATCCACAAAAGTACGTAACCTCAAAATGACCAGTTTAGCTTACACTTCGATCAGAAAATGACCGAATTTTAGGCGTAAAATAAGTTGAACATTCACCGACGAAACACTTTGTCCAGCTTCAGCCAATTTTCAGTTAACGTTAAGTCATTACAAATAAAATTTTAAACTTTAAAATGGAGTTAAGGTTAGCAATCTTTCCACTAAAGAGCTTACACAATATCCACATTTAAGAGTAAATACAACAAAACGCTAATTTTCGACATTTGTTTCTCCATAAACCGGAGTAGCTTTCATCCATTTCGTGTTTCCACTTTTTACAGTGTAGTTGCCTTAAATTATAGTGTCCGATCTTAGGATGCTATATTCATGCAATGATAGGCAATGACAGACCCTCAGTTCACCTAGCTCAGGTATCTCAGTCATCAATTTGACTTTGAGGAGAACATCAATGATCAATCATTGACAAATATTACTTCGGAACTTGTCTATTCAGATTTTTTTTTGTTCCTAGATCCCTTTCGTATCTATACAAGAGTATGATTGATGGGAAACCTATATATTCACTACATTTTGTCCTTTTCAAGAAAATACAAGTTTCTTTAATTTCTCTCTTACAAGTTAACCTACCGACAGTTCAGGGAACTTTTTAAACTAAATTTGGTGGAGGAAAAGGGGATATCAGAAAACGTTTATTAAAACGGACGAAATGGCGAAAAATCTGATTCATAGGAATAAGAACTGACAGTATATTCCAAGTCTGAAAACACCCATTTATTTGTTACACGTTGAAAAGAATAGAAAATAAATTTACATTAATGAATACTGGGGGTAAGGTACTATAAATTAGAGGGTACGTAATGGCCGCCATCTTGAAATCGGACGTCTTGAATCTCCCTCGATTTTTTAAAACAGAAAAGAATTGGGTCGTGCAATATATCAGTCTGGGCTAGAATTTTAACAGAAATACATTGATTAAATCAGTTTTGCTGTAAATTGATGTTTGTGAGAGGTAATATAAATGGTACATTAGTATGAAAAAATATATTCACGTTTGGAAACAAACTTTTGTAAAAAAAATTTGAATTAATAAAAATCTAATGCATATGTCTACTGAGTACTTGGAAGGCGAAGCTTCCTGCGAAAGATAAGACGTCATGGCTGCCATCTTGAAATTAGCCATCTCAAGTTTAACATGAAATTATCAATGTTAATGTAACGACCAAAATTAAGTTGTCAAGAATAATCTGAACAACGCCCTGAAGATGGCAGTTGCTCTGTCAGAAAAAAGATAAAAATGTTGCAATTAATGAAGCAAGATCTAATATTTTTTAAATGGAATCAATTTTACTGAATATATTTGGAGACAATTTCGTAATCAAAAGTGTTGAATTAAGTACATCCAACTCGATATTCTATACGCTGTGACAAAATCCAAAGATTTTTCCTCCACCTTTCTCACTATAAAATAATTCTTTAAATTGACGTTACTGATACCAAATATTCCAATTAACATCAAAGGTTTTAATGACTTCAGAAAGTATAAATCAACATCACAGGGAGAGGTCGCAATCATTGTAAGAAATAGTATTTCTGCTCAAGAAATAACATTACCTAAAAACCTTCAGGATACAAACACCACTCCTCTGCTGATCTCACTGTTTCACCAACCTAAATTCATTTATGTGGCTACTCTTTATTCCAACCCTCAAACCAACATCAACAGCAGTATTCCTTTAATAAAACATCTAGAACAATACAGAAATGTTATTTTAATTGCAGACTTAAACAGTCAACATCCATTAATGGGGGTCAAGAAAACTGATGATAATGAAGGGATTTTATTTCGGCATCTTATGCAGTCACCATTTATTAATGTGAATGTTGGACCAACCCGCTTTATGAACAATGTCGAATCAGCGCCTGACAGAATTCTCCTGTCTCCTGCAATCTACAACAAACTTATACACAAACTGGTTCAAAAAAGCCTCCCATCAGATCATGGCGAGATATATATCCACTTCCGACTCCAAATAGACAAAACTAATAATATAATTAAATGCATCAATTACAACAAAGCAAACTGGGAATTATACCAGCAAATGATTCAATTAGAATTAGAAAAAATAGATACTCCCATCTTAACGACAGATGATATAAATAAGGTTAATGATATAATCATCCAAAGAATGCAGTCTGCTCTGAAGCAAACAGTTCCACAAGAAAAGATTATTTTGGGCGTAGAAAGGTTACCAGCGGACATAGTACAGCTAATCAGAAATAAGCGCAATCTCACGAGAGATTTTCACAAAAGACCTTCAGACTACTTAAAACAAGAAATTAATCAGTTAAACAAAATTATCAAAAAGGAAATAAAGTTGTTTAGAGAACATAGAATTAACGAGCACATATCTGTACTGGAGGAAGCCTACTACAAAAATCCTAAGATATTTTGGAAGACCATTAAAGCAAAAAGTAACAAAACCACAAGAAAAACATTACCAGCTCAAATAGACAACACTCCAATATCAGATAACAAGGATTTTACAAAAATTTTCTACAATAAATTTAGAGAAAGAATAAGCGACGACCGTGACTATCCGGAGGAAATTCAGAGGGAGGTTGCGAGGACAGGCACATTGACATACTACTGGATGAAATTTCACAGGAAGAAATCATCAACATTCTAAAAAAGAACATCATCATCATCAACAGCTCCGGGCCCTGACTCAATACCATACATCGCTCTCAAGAAAGCTCCTAACGTATTATAGAATATTCTAACTCAGTTGTTCAACGCCTCACTAAAAACTGGTTTTTTACCTTCATCATGGAAATCAGCCTACACCATATTCATACCGAAAGCTAGCAAAAGCAAATCTATTTCAGACAATTATCGACCCATAACATTAACCAACACAATTGCTAAATTATGCGAAACAGTCATTACTAAAAGATTAAATAAATACTTAGAAGAAAGAAACCTAATTACAAATAGTCAGGCAGGATTTCGGACACAAATTTCTACCATTGATCAGGTGTTCAGAATCACAACTGATATACAAAGAGCGTTGAACAAAGGAAACAGAGCTGCAGCGGTCTTCATGGACCTGACCTCGGCATTCGACACCGTCTGGCACGACGGTCTACTGTACAAACTTTATTCACTCAACTTACCAACAACTATCATTAAATAACTTTCTCTCAAACAGAACAACAGAAGTCAGAACAGAGGATGTGCTTTCGGACATAATAAACATACAACGCGGTGTCCCTCAGCGAGCGGCATTGAGTCCGACCCTGTATCTTATTTATGTAAATGACACTCCACAACCAAAAATATACATACAAAACTGGGATTTTTTGCTGACGACACTGCGTATTGGACCAGTGCTCGTAATGCTGAAATTGCAATCAAACAATTACAGAAGATAACTGACGAATTTATCTCATGGTGTTGGACTTGGAAACTACACTTAAATCAAAATAAAACTCAGTTCATACTCTTTTATCCGTCGGGGAGGGGAACTCGCAAAGACAAGACGAAGTTCATCAAAATTAAAAATACTAAAATCAAACCAAAAACAACCGCCAAATATTTGGGAGTTACTGTGGATCAGAGGCTTAACTTCAAAACGCACATCAAAGAAAGACAAACTAAAGGACTCAAAACTCATGCTTTGTTAAAATCCTATTTCCGATCAACACTTTCACAAAACATAAAGATCAGACTATATTTAGCAATTCTTAGACCTATGATTATGTACGGGCATGAACTGTTCCATTCAGGCATAAACCTAGAGAAAATAGAAAAATTCGAAAAATTTTGGATAAGATACATGGAAAAGTTGTGGACGGCGGACAAAATACATCTATATAACAGGATACCCATTGTACCCATTGATACCTATCTGAAGGAGCGCAAGAAGAGATACATAGAACTGGCTAAACAGAAAAAAATCATACAGGAAAGCCTACCAAATCACATCAACGACAGAATTATCAAACATATTGTAACGTATAAAGAATTACTAACATATTAAATTAACACAGGAATATACATAAGCAAAAGAACATAACATCAATTTCTAACTTCGCTACGGATGTTAAACAGAGCTCAAAACAATTTAATCTCAAACATGCGTCATGGAGGACTACAGCTTTAAATATTACTCCCTACCACCTAAACATATTTAACCAACCCTCTTTACCTTAACCTGTCTTGGGATTTTGGCAGTTTTACTAATGTGCGAACCTTTTGAGAAGAACTCTTTCATTTTTCCGGTCTGTGCTCTTGAGCTTATATCATGAAATTAGGGGGAAAGCGTGGATTTTACTGGGGGTTTGCTGGGTTCGTTTCCTGGGTCCGGGTGCTCAATCCGATTCATTTTATTTACAAAATAAATAAATATCAAAATACTCAAATAATTATAATTAATTATTACTTACGACGAAAGTAGCTATTTGGAGCTAGAAGTCCAGTCAGGGGGTCCTGCGGACCCATTAGTACTTGCGTTTTTCATAGTTTACCTTAAATTGTATTTTGATATGATGTGAATTATTAATTTTAGTTTTATTAATTTCCCTGCCAGTCAGTATGTTACATGTCATTACCCATCATGATCACATATAGTGTAATTATTTTATGAAAATTTGTTAAGAAAATATCTTAAAAGCATGAAACTAGGTATATGTACCTTGATCATCTAGGTAACATACTAAAAGTGACAAAAAATCAAACTTTTGTCACGGCAAAATTCATTTTTTTTTTTTTTTTTAGATTTCGCGGAAACTAACAAGTAAGTATGACATCGAAAAAAGTTTCAAGTGAAGATTGTTCACCATAAAATTATTATTTTTTTTTTTTTTTTTTTGTAATCACTTTTCTTGTCATCTGACCAACCCTAAAACCACAAAATGACATAAAACGAATACGACTTTTCTTTTCAGAAGCCAAAATATTTAGATCAGGTTTAAAAATATTCTCAAAAGCATGGGATTTGGTGTATAGAAAGTATTTGGTCACCTAAGTAACATATTAAAAGTCTCCAAAAATCAAAGTTGTGCTACGGCAGTCACCTTGAAAAAATGGCGACCTATATTCACCTATTTCCAGTTTTCACCAAAACTATGAAGGACATCAAAAAATGTTTTCAATTAATTTGTTCAGCATAAAATTACAAATCTTCTTACAAATTATTCTTATTCTTGTACTGAGATCGTAAAGGCTGTGTACCCATTTCAAATAAGTCAAGGAACGGCAAATTTTTAAAGCTTATCGTCGTTCGAGACTCTCGAGACGAGACCGAGACTAACGTGTCGAGATTGAGACCGAGACGAGACTGAGGTTCACAATGAGGACCGAGATCAAGACCAAGACCGGAATTTTTAGGGCAAGGCGAGACCAAGACCAAGACCAAAACTGTCTTCAAAAATTCGAGACGGGAACGATACTGATGTCAGTCTCGTCTCGTCTAGTCTCGATACATCGCTAACGGAGTGCCTTAATAACTGCTTGCTACGAAACAAATGCTGAACTTTATTTTTGCCTTTTATTGTAAAAGCAAATTTTCTTTTCGGATATTTTGTTACCGATAAACAGGTACTAATATAAGTCTAATAAATGTTGGGACGGCCTGAAAATCTAGATATCGGATATCCGAATGACATATTATCCAGTTCCCATTATAGAGAAAATCGGATTACCCGGATGGCGGATATCCGGATATTATCTGTTATCCGCAGTTTGGATATCTATCATCCAATTTTCTAGCCATTATCTGAATATACTAACCCCCAGTTTTACAATTGACGGCTAAGCTTCTGGTCAGGACTAAGTTGAGGCCAAACAATATTTTGGCCAATCTGCGTACGCAAAATATACCTTGGTCTCAACTTAGCCCTGACCAGAAAATTAGCCGTCGATTGTAAAACTGGGGCTAAGTCAGGATGAATATCCATCACTTATTCAGATAAATTTTCATCCGGATTTGGCTACCTGGAGTATATATACAGTTGTCATATTTTCTTGGGACAGGTTTAATCAGGATCCGGCTCTCTTAATTTGCTATGGTTTGGAGGTCAACTCAAGAAAAAGCTTCTATTCGGGACATAAAATCTTAAAATTTCAGTTTTAATAAATACTATATCGACTTTGAAAATAAACAGAACAAGCACCAACTTTAGAATCTTAGAGTTCTTAAGAACTTCGTTGCTAAAAATAAAGTATAATAATATGTTATGCCTTTTACAAGACAAGTTCAATGCCTAAATAATTGGTATAATCCTTTGAAGACTACCTTTCTCTAAATTAGTTATCCAGAAATCCCAATCAATTGTCACCCACAGCACCTGTTCCGCTCTGATGTAGTTTCAATCAGTAAATAAAAAATAATAAAAAAAAGTTTTTTTAGTTCCAGTGGACAAAACAAGGCTGTGTGTATATTACGTCCATGGTTATGAGAATCCACATTTAAAGTCAACAGAACTGTTCTTTAGTTCTTTATTAAGAAATGTATTGCCTCGGTATCTCCAAAGGTTTATTCGCCCTGAGTCATAGATACCCAAAAGCCTGAAAATAAATTCAAATTCCATTGGTTTATCACAAAATAGAGCCACGGAGAAACGCAGTATCATAATAATTAAAAATTGATATTAAGTAAAAAATATATAGGTATCTTCTGCATGATGCACATGCGCCGTGAACGTCGCATGAGGATGTGGAGGTAGCGCTCCACATATTTTTGACCAACGGCACTAACAAGGGAACCTTACGAACCATGTTTCGGATCGACCGTCCAGACTATAAGCATTCGATAGAGGAGGTAAAAATGTACGTACTGATAGATTATTAGACTAAATAGGGGCTAATGATATGAACATGCATCTTTGTATATAAAAATCAGAGAAACAAGTAAAGAACAATTTGTTCGTGTTCAAATTTAGTTATTATTAAGAAATACGTCAGAAGCAAAAAGTACAAGCAGTACATTATCACGAAAATCAAGTTAAGTGCAATTTATATGCAGACGTTCAATGAGCAGATGGCTAAGACAGAACGTGTTTGTACAATGAGCACATCTGATAAATGAAAACGCACTACACTGAGCTGATGAACAAAGGTCAGAGACAACAGTGTCGCAGCAGTACTGCATCGGCGTCTGGAATGGTTCCTGTTCTGCGTCCAGATATCTTGACCTGTACCATGCATACCCCATTCTGTTTCTAAACAGTGGTGCCGAAAACATAATGAGTGAAGGACTGGAGCCTAATAAAGTTGTCCCGATGTCAAATGTCGAAATCGTCGGTCGAGATAATGGCATTAGTCACGAACTTAACAAATGCCCTATGAGGACGGAAATCTAGACATCCAAAAGCTGAATCAGTCCTGTGCATCCTGCTGGAAACAAATGCCATTCAAAGCAACTGATGTTTCCTGGAATAGTTGATTTGATTAACGCCTCGTCCTTATTGTCAGACCAGGAATCGAGAAGAAGAAGAAGAAGAATGGGTTCTCCGTATACAGTAAAGACATTTGGCCTGAAAATATTGTCTTTTGATATTCTTTCCTCATGTTAGCAGAGCCAGAAGCATAAGACAGAATATTCGATGGATCAGTTGGTTTGCTTCGAGAAAATTTCCTGTTGGATTCTGCACACAGCATGTTCATCGGCGAATTGAGATGACAGGCTCATGTATGAGTGCGTCGTTGCAGACTCAGATCCTACAGTTGCATACTGCAGTACGGAATATAGAAACTATTTACTTAGACATAATACTTTAGTTTTTAGGTGGATTGATATTACACCTGAAGAAATACTGAAAAACAATTTTTAGTGTGCTAAACTCTCATAGTGAAGATCACTATGGATTATCTAATTTTATACTGAAGCAAATAATACATATAATGATATACCCTGTTACATATCTTGTTAATTGGACACTTCTTGAAGGTACTTTTCCTGATTGTCTTTAAATTACCATTACTATACCTATTCATAAAAAAGGAGATAGAAGCGATCCGAATAACTATCGTCCGATTTCTCTTGTGCCAATCTTTTCTACAGTTATAGAACAGTGTATGGAAATGCAGTTGTTAAGGTACTTTGAAAGTAATAATGTTTTAAATATGTCGCAATATGGATTTAGAACTAACTGATCTTTCCACTATAAAAGCAGTTGAATCCGTTGTATCAGAAATAATGAGAGGGTATGAATCTCGCTCTGATACCTGCTTCACTCTAAGTGATTTAATGAAAGCATTTGATACTATCTCACTCACATGACATCCTAGTTTCAAAATTACAGTTTTATGGTATCCAGCGTAATGAGCTTAGTTTAATTTGGTCGTATCTGACTAACAGACTACAAATTATTAAAATTCAGAATGTAAAGTCAGAAGAAGTAATCGTACGAACTGGAGTACCGAAGGGCTCGGTTCTTGGTCCTTTTCTCTATGTTGTATATATGAATTATTTACCTATTTGTTTACCACATAAATCTGTTCTATATGCTGATGACATCACTTTTATTACCAATGCAAAAAACACAAAGTCACTACAAGGAAAAAGTGAAGAGCTGAAGCATCCTCAAGTTGGATAATGAATTAACCTTGAATGCTGCAAAAACTGTTGCACTCTACTTTTATTTAAATCATGAAAATGTTAATGATTATAATAGCCTATTGAATCTGTCAAACTTTTGGGTATACATTTGGATGCTAATCTAAATTGGAATAAACATACTGACGAAATATGTAAAAAAGAAAAAACTTGCTAGAGTTTTATATCTGCTTCGAAAGTTAAAGACATCTGTAGGAGAAGACCTATTGCTCTCTGCGTATTATGTTTTTTTTTTCATTCACATCTACTGTATGGTAACTTATTTTGGGGGAGTTCTACTGGTGCTTTAAATGTATTTAAATAGCAAAAGAAAGCGGTTAGATGTATAAAGGGTGCGTCTGATAAGGAATCATGTAGAGCCTGTAGACAATTACATAGTGAGTATACCGGCATAAAATAATGACCCTACCATCGATATTTTTATATCAGAGTTTAATGTATTTTTAAAAAAATGCCCAAATCACAAGACGAAGCCACATCCATGACTATAATACAAGGCAAAAATATAATATAGATACACCCTATGTAAGACTAAGTAAGTCGCAACAAAGTTAGAGGTACTCTGGAATGAAGTTTTTTAACCTGTTACCGTAATTTATTCGAGATATAAATCGGAAAAGGTTTGAAAGATATCTACATTAAAAATATACTTAAAACTAGTTGCCTATATATCGTAGGTGAATTTGAAACGTATATAAGAGACCATTATTAAACTACCTACGTATTGTATGTATAATTTTATTGTATAATTTTATATGCTATTGTACTCTTGTTATGACGAAGTTTATTACAAATGTAAATATTTGTCTAACGACTAATAAAGATTATTATTATAATAATACTATTAGTGGGATGGAAACTAGGCATGGGAACACTGCGAGAAAAATCTCCAGCGTCCTGGCCGGGATTTGAACCCGGGCCGTCGGATTTGTAGTCAGACCAGCTACCACCTGATCCACGGTGACTCCTTATAATAATAAGTACTCAATGAAAAAAAAAACAGTATTGACTATGAGAGCTGAGTAATGAGTACAATATTATGTCCCAATCTTCTAGACTGTAAATATTTTAAATTTCAATCTGCACCCTCCCACGGGGGGCTGCGCCCCCAAATGGAAGGTTTGCCCCATTTATTGTAACCTACTCTTGGTCATACAACTTCAAAGAAAAGTTCGTTTCTCTACCTTCAATGATTTGGAAATTGGGTTTTTGGGGCGGCCATTTTGGATCCAAGTTGATGACTTTTTGAAAGTTTTCTTATATTGTCGTGGCCTATTTGTGATGATACAACTTCAAGTAAAATTTCATTTATCCAACTCAAATGGTGTGCAAAATGGGATTTTGGGCGGTCATTTTGAATCCAAGATGGCGACTTTTCCCAAATGTTGTAATATTTCCCTAAACTACTCGTCATAATGCACCTTTATGCCAAATTTCGTATCTCTAGCTCAAGCGGTGTGGAAAATGGATTTTTAGGTCCGCCATGTTGGATCCAAGATGGCGTCTTTGGATACATCATGTAATATTTTAGTAACATACAAATGATAATGTATAGTGTCACCAAATTTGATATTTCTAGCTGCAGCCGTTTAGGCTGTGTATTCTATACAACAATGGGTTCGGCGGCCATTTTGAATCCAGATGACGACTTTTTCAACATTTTGTAATATTTTTTTGAACTACTAGTGACAATACACCTTTATGTCAAATTTCGTATCTCTAGCTCAAACGATATGGAAAATAGATTTCTTACTTCCGCCATTTTGGATCCAAGATGGGGTCTTTGAACTCATTAGGTAACATTTTCGTAATCAAAAAGTGATGTTGTACCTTTATGCTAAATTTGATTTCAATAGCCCCAGCGGTTTAGGCTGTGTATTCTATACAACAATAGGTTCGACGGCCATTTTAGATCCAAGATGGCGACCGATTTTGCTCATTAACGAACTTAACCTAGCTATTAA
>JAGDQP010008401.1:0-22311 GCA_022664845.1 Lepisma saccharinum | reverse complement strand
CCCCCCCCCCCCACATATATATCTAAAAGATGATGAATGAGCTGCAGCTGAGTCACCATGAGTTGCAATAGATGAAAGAGAGAGAGAGAGAGAGAGATTTTCTTTCCACCATATCTACTGACATCCCCTATCATCATCCGTTGCTTAAACAGGGTTGCCAAATCGTGAACTTCCTATTTCCCCTTCTTCATCCACGTTCCAACCTCATGGAACGGTATCCTATCACACCCACCACCCACCTACTCAGTCACTCACTCACAGACGTCCCAACTTCTAATTGTTTCTCTCAAACCCAACTTGCTTTAATTAATTTCTGAGAGCCGCAGATGTATCAGGCCTTCCGACAGAAACCTCCGGAGACTTTTAGCCATCTTTACTTTTTTCCTGTCTTTCTTTTCTTCTTCTTCGTTTTTTATATATCACTTTCTATCTTGCTGTCCTATTCTTTATCTCCTTCTGTTCCTTCACATGAAGGTTCCTAGGTGAAAATGAACCACAAGATCAACAACGAAATAAATACCCCATATTAACTTTTAAAAATGATATAAAAAAAAGAAAACACTGAAATTTGCTTAGTTAAAAGTTACCTTGGCCTAAGTAATTGTGCTCCCTCTTACAAGGGAATTACATTAGGTGATCAGTAGATATTTACAAGAAATAATTTATTTTCACTAGGTTTTAACCTGTAATGAGCAAAAATGGCATCCATAGACCCAACATTTTTGAAAATTTTGAATAGGAATTTTATGAAATGTCGATTTGTGCCTATTTGTACATGGTAAGGCATATGTGTCTCAAGGCACTTACCCTGTTGAAGAAACTTCTGCGGGCATCTGATCCAACCTGTAGGTAATAACAACTGATAAAGAAGTGCACCTGGTAGGGGCATCATGGCCGCCATCTTGGATTTAGTTGAAGAATTTCCAATAGGAAGAGCGTAATGATATATATCGTTTTAGGCTAGCTTGGTCCCAAAAATTCGAATATGAAGACATTTTCCGGCTACATGTATTTGTTCAGGAAACGGTGATTCTGACATTGATAATTCGAAAAGATATGATTGTAGAGTTAGTAAAAGCATGCACAAAATAATTAAAGTACCGTATGTACTTACGTTTGTGTTATATTTTTGCACAATAAGTTGTCCAATAGAGCTATTGGAATCAACTGGCTTTATGTGTTTGCTAAATTAAGCACATGTTGTAAACCGCCAAATTCCAAGTATCAGGACATCTCTATTCTCTACACAAGTAAACACAGGTGACTAATGACTTCACACTTGAATTTCTGAGAACTAACTATCCTAAAACAATATGTCACATAACCCTCTTCCTATTTGAAATTCTCGAGCTGAATCTATGATGGTGGCCATGATCAGTGATGAATTCAGGCATACTTTCGGGGGTGCCAATGATACTAATCCCTCCTAGCAAACTCAGGCTTTTACTTATCGTTATTACCCAAAGATTGGATCAGATTTCCGTGGAAGCTTCAACACAGCAAGTGTTTTGAGACGTACGCCTTACCATATGCTAATAGGCACAAATCGAGATTGCTAAAAATTCCTAATCAAAATTTTCAAAAATGTTGGGTCTATGGATGTCATTTTCGCTCATTACAAGTTAAAACTTAGTGGGGAAAAGTATTTCATGTAAATATCGACTGATCAGCTGACGTAGTTCCCTTGTTAGTAAATCATACTCACAGGCAACTATACGCTGAATGTAGTATTTTGAGCACATCAATAAAGCCGAGAATTCCAGCGATAAACAGAAAATATATAACTCATAGTTCGGTGGCACTTGTCAGTCCGCTCTATTTGCTTGCCAAATTTGATTTTTTTGTGCAGAGTTAAGATATTAGGTGTGCAGAATCATAAAAAGTTAGGTGCCAAAATTTTGGCTTTCAATTTCACGTGTTTTGTTTTTCAATATGGTGTAATCCAATTTCACGCAGCCTGTATAATCTAATATATGCACTTTTAAAGAAACATTTATCTCTTAAATCCATAAAGTACATGTAGACTCTCATAATTGCAACCCGTTTCTGTATATTTCACAGCGTAAGGTGCGGCATGGAGCCCGGGTCTTCCATTCACACCAATCGCAGATTCCATGTTCTTTTAAGGATATCTCCCAATATCTATGTCTCGACTCCTGTAGTGGAGCCGACCGCGGTAGTCATATGATCTGAGGCACCAGGCCAACACCTTCAAGGATCTGGGTTCGAATCCCGGCTGGAGTAATGATGGATGGTTGTGGATTTTAGAAACTTAACAGCTAATGTAATCGTGACATGCTGAAGTTATTATTTCTAAAATGGGCCAGAAATACAAAGTTTACCCAAGGTTTCATCGTATAGTCGATAAAGATTAAATATTCCGTTTGTATGCACGACTTTCTGGTTTGTGAGGCTAATAGTTTGTCGTATTTGCTTACTATTTAGAAGCTTAAGTCTTTATATGTTTTGTGTATGGGTGCGAGCGCGCTATGTGTACATATATCGATTGGTGGATTTCAATGACTACATTTATGAATTTCAGTTTCAAGAACTCCTGTTAACTCTAGTTACAGATCCATTTTGGTTCCCTTGATTTTTTTTTAGTGTTTATTTATTTCTTCCAGTTGTTTCTCTGTATTTGAATGTTAATTTTTAGGGTTTCCCTCCCGTTTATTTCGCAGTATTATTTCTTGACCTCTGAGACATTAGTTGTAGCTTTATCCTTTCCCTTGTGGTCCGTCAGGTTTTAGGTTCCGTTATTTCTGGTTTACCTTACGGACTGATGTAAAGCTGCTCTGAATTTTATAACACCATTCTTCAATTGATTAACCTGATAGTTTTCAATTCTGTTATCTTCCACAGTTTTGTATCTCGTGGTTTTGCTTAGATTTTGGTCTTCAAAACGGCCACTTTCAAGTTTGTACCTTTACTTGTTTGTTTTCGCATGCTGTTAATGTAATTTCCCTATATCGGATTCTTTTCGTTGAAATCTTGTATGTTGGTAGATCGTTTTGAGTGAAGGTTATTTGTACTAGATTTTGTAAAAAAAAAAATGTCTTTAACTAACACGCAATTAGTGACGGATCTTGTATCTTCACCCACCAGTTTTCTTTATATTATATTCTCTCTTGATTCTTTTCCGGAAGTTCTGGATTAGTTTGCTAAATTTGTTCTTATAGTTGGGGCAATAATTTTGTGGGAAAATAGCTCTGTTCCTACATTCTGTTCTCCTCTCGACCTCCTGGTTTCGAAAAATCTTTTATTTCGTATTATATAATTTTCCTCTTTAGCAATAAACGCTTTTCCTTATTCTTTTAATCTTTTCCCAGGTCTCTGTTTATTGTCTGTAATTCATTTCAGGGCATGGACTGAACATGTATGTTGGCATACGCTACAGAAACATGCTCCACTAGGTGTTTCTTTCTTTTGAAGGAATCTGTTGTCGCCAAAGCTAATATAGTTCTCACACATTAGAATCTCCAGATCCTCTCTTCACTAGTGTTGAGGATGGTGCCTCCAAAATTTCCTCACAGCAAACTGCTTTTAGCCATTTGTATTTGGAGTTATACTATATTGAAATTAATTCTATGCCTCTTCTGCCTTCTATACTTTTTATAAGCTTCTTAATATCTGTAGTATATAATATGTCCTCAGGATTAATTCTTTTAAAGCTTCTGATTTTCTGGAGGAGAAACAATTTTAAAGAAAATTGTGTCAAGTATTTGTCTAAATATTTCGTTGGGCTTTCACATGCGGCCATTATGAGTCTCTCCGGTCGTACTTCTTTTGTCTCGCTTATTTTTCCTTTCTGTAGTTTTCAAGATTTACAGCGGGTCCTCCTGGGGCGTCTGGCTGGTGATGTTTGTTTGTCCCTCTGGGGTGTTCTTTCGAGTCTTATTGGTTACTTCTAGGATTTCTTCAGGAAATCAATCGCGGCAATTTTGGCAAACTCCACCACTTCCTTCGTGGCTTCCGGGCTGAAGCTGGCCTTGCTCTCCTTTAAGTCAGATTTCCACTCTTCTACCAACTTCGGTATTAACTATCTATAGTAGTGGCGGCTCATCAGGCGAAGTTGAACTTCACATATTATTTTCATATGCATTAACTAAATAGGCATTAATAAGTATTAATTGTTGGGATAGAAAGTTAGTTATCATCATCTAAGATCGGATTGTGGCATTATCAGTATACTATATAAGCCCACAAATCCCAGGAAAAATGTTAAAGAATAAGAATAATAGGAAAGATTTGGTAGTACTTCACCTATTATTTGTGTCACGAACCGCCACTGATCTATAGTGGTTCGTAACCCCCTCGTTGATACATAGTTTTGTTCTCTTTGAAATTGACCAGTGCTTTGACCAAATTCAAGTCAGGTCTCTGGAGCCTTATACATGGAATGCTACCTCATATTCTTTCCTGATCTGATATATCCTTTCCTCGTACTGCTGGGCAAGGTGCCGTTTGTATAGCAGCTTGTGCAGTGTCCTGAAACATTTCTCCTGCTCCACTCTCAACTTATGATTTGGCCTCGAGAGACCCAAACCTTGCTTAGGGCCTCTGAATGGGGTCAATTCCACTTCTGTGCTCCCTGTTCCCTTATTGCCCAACTTGCATCTGTGTCGCTCTTCTTCAATTGTGTCTATGATGTACTAAAAAGTATAGTTATTTAACTGAGCAAAAGTATCCTCCCGTTGGTGCGGGGTGAATAAAATATTTTGGCAACAGTCATTGGGTCATTCAGCAATACTTGCTTACACGTGGCGGGCTGCACCCCCTTTATCGTAACCAGACTCTCCTATGTGTAGGGGAGAACACTCAAACACTTCTCCTTCAGTTCAGACTTGACGGAGAGGAATGCGGTTCCTTGATGGCTCATCTTCGTGATAATCCGGAAATACCCCCCTTCCCCCCCAAAAAAAAAGAATGATCAAAATTCGTGCAGTAGAACGGCCGGCCGGACTGGACAAAACCTTTTTTTAGCAAACATTTTTAATATATAGATATAAGTTTCCTAGATAAGGTTGGGTGCTTCTTCTAGCAAGTGTACTAAATAAAATATGCGTATGCAAAGCTCACTTTGGAGCAATTAGAAGCCAATTGTAGTAAAGATTCCCGCTATTTCAAAGTTGTGGGTAGCAGCAACCGTGTGAACTTGCTGCCCGAGGTTACACTGCTGACATGTGTTGATGTTAATTTGTTACCTACAAATCTGAACTTTCCGAACACGATATTGACATTTATTGGGAGCAGCAGCTACTAATGAAAATTGAATGATTGTGCATATTTCAGACAAAATTTGTTTTGATAGGACATTAATTGGGAAACATCAAACAAATGTCCGTAATATGGCTATATACATCTATGTCACGTACGTCCATATTGTGCTTAATATATACAACCAGTTTCTTAACGACCACTGGACGTGCATAATGTAATGGTGCCAGTGGCGGGGTGGGGGCATAGGCGGAATAGACTAGGCACATTTTCGAGATTTTCTCGTTAAAGTGAATTTTTTAAGTATAAGTGTTTCCCTTCAAATTGCTAAGTTTAATCATGACACTGTTATCCCCCAAAATTTATATTTATATTTGTCCGGAATCAAATCGAAGATTTTATTGAAATAGTGCTATAGAAATAACGTATTTTCTTTTAGGATGAGCACGCACTCCTACGTACCCTCTCTTATCCACCACTGCTTGGTGCTTGCTCCTAGTTGCGATGCAATAATTTCTTATCCACAATTTTACTCCACTCATAAAAAAATAATAGTGGAAAACAAAATACAGTACAAGCATATTGAGCATTGAAATCACCGAAAGAGCTTTAAAAATTTGTACAGTGGCATGTTTCTTTAAAAGCTGCAACCATTAACCACCCAGGTAGAAAGTGGGACATACTCCCCGAGGTCTGGTATGTGATACCGCTATATTGCTACCTCCATTCCCTTTTAAAAGCTTTTGTCAGAACTCGATGAGCAGAAATATATACTGCAAAGCCTATAGGTAGTATTTAATTAATATGGCGGTAAAAGTGGTAGTTTCCGAACTATACTTTGTCTTTGTGGCAGAAATACTCTATATCAATTGTTTGCATCATTTATAGGATTTCAATTGAAGAACATGTTTATCAAAATATAAAAATGTGTCTTACAAAATATCATTTTTATAAATACCAGATGGTATAGATAATTGTTCATGTGACGATAATATATTTTTATGCTTTTGTAGGAAAAGAAAAATATATGTGAGAACAAAGGTTGATTGGATGAACAATAAGTTACGAAAAACTCTGAAATCGGGAAATGGTTGTGATCGGATTGTAAAATAGCTCAGCTGATCATTTAAATCTACTTTTTCCATAGTAATACGATAGACCTCATAATATATAGAGTTAGCACGGTTCCCCATTTCTGGCTGCGCTAAAACTAATGGACTTTTGTTCAGAGCACGGGATTTTAAATCCATCCGCTAGGTAGCTCTGCCATAGACCTCGTAGTAGAATATGACGATAATAATAAACTTGGAAAGCAAATCGAAACTTGAACA
The DNA here is from genome assembly GCA_022664845.1 of Lepisma saccharinum. Taxonomy (NCBI): domain Eukaryota; kingdom Metazoa; phylum Arthropoda; class Insecta; order Zygentoma; family Lepismatidae; genus Lepisma; species Lepisma saccharinum. The sequence goes on along the minus strand of JAGDQP010008401.1, from coordinate 15,763 downwards.
ATACTACTATCTTACCATCATATTAAAAACAATTATCGAAGATAACTTTTGTAGATGTAATTCATAAGAAATTATTTATAATTATCAGTAATTGTATACAAGTACCAGTATGAGCGATAAACCAGTACATAATAACATTTTACTGCAACTTTACATAACAGCCAGAGCTCGCTTGGAGAAAGTAATCAATTGAAAATAAAAAAACTCAGCAGCTTAAACTTTTAGTAAATGGATTACATGTTTTAATTTGCCCCTCTTTAAGTTACTAAAAATAGCCCCACCTTCTGAAGAAAGATGAAAGCTATATTTTTTTCTTTAGAATAAAAAATATAATTTTAAATTAGGTTAAGTCAGTGAAAGATAGATAAGTTTAAGTACAAAATAGATACATTTACTTCAAGAAAAGAAATTAGTTTCTATTTATGAGAGTTAGGGCAACAATGGATTTAGTTATACATTCCTTCATTAACAAAGTGGGTTTGCAATTATTCGCAATTCCCATATTAATTACACATATATATTTACGCATGCACAACCTCTTCTATGCATGTATGTATATATTCAGCAAGATCTGCCTGACAATTGAGTTGGACATTTTCGTTTCCATAGAAATCTGTTCAACTTTCTAAGTTGTCTAAGATATAGAAAAAAAGAGAGTTCGGCTCCTTGGGAAACTATTCAAGATAGATCATGTGCAGCCATTTTCAGTTCACTGCTACATTTTCCCCTACAAATCCCTTCAGCTACTAACCTCATCCAAGTAACTCTTAAAAGGGCATGATTTCGTCTGTACATCTTACATTTGGTCATCTGGATCTTTACTTTTCTCTGCGAATCCAATGTAGAATATTTGTCAGAAAGTTTTTGTGAATTTGAATTTTTTATTTATGGCCTTCAGGCATCTAAGACTCAGACCGGGATAGGGGAGGGTAAAGTATGTTGGAAGGTGTCAGCCAGGGCGTATAATAAAACTGCCATTCCGGCATTTGCCTGGTGTGAATGAGGAAAAACCTCAGTCAGGACGGTCGGCCGCTGGGATCGAACCCAGGACCTCCCGAATACTACGCTAACGCTCTACCACTCAGCTACAGTGGCTCGGTAGAAAGTTTTTGTGTATGTCTATTTATACAGAGCCGATTCATTGAGCTTAGGTCACTTATATATTTTGCTAACTTTTTTTGATAGGTTTAGAATTTAGCTTTGAAGATTGACAAATGAAAAAAATGAAATCTAAATTATAATTAAAATTCAATAACTGACAATCGTTAATTTCTCCATTTGCATTTTTATGAGCTATATATTTTCTATTATAAAGTTGCACCAGAATAATTGTATTTTTGGAGAACAATCATTCGGATAACAGAACTAATACATTCAGGAAAGTGTTATCTTAATAAATCTATATCTAAATATATGGTTTTCAACAACTAAGACGCATTTTTGTTTGTTTGTTTAAAAACGGAAAATGTTTCAAACAAGCAAGAGTTTATTAGACTTTGTTTCTTTAATCTTATTTAAATAAATCAGTCATCAAAATTTATGTTGTACCTACTTCTCCACAACAAGGAAAAAACACCATCGGTTCACCTTACCGAGTTAAATCAGTCACCGGACTGAACACTGATAATTGTAATAATCAATGAATGAAAACGAACACTTTTATGATAGTATTTTGTAGGATCTCAGTCAGGGAAAGACTAGGGGTGGTACCCAGGCCCCCTAAAATGTTCTTGGTCTTCCTTGCAAATATACTTTTTTTTTACGTAATAGGGAGACATAAAAATTAGGAGATAAAATATTATATAATGACCCGTGTCTCCCAAAAGTTTATGGCTGGCGGCGCACCTGGTACATTGTGGTAAAATTATGTAAGAAGAACCATTTCAACTTGGTTCTTAATGTGATGAAACAAAATCAAAGGTTTAAAACCATTAATAAGTGATAATCTCATCCAGCTCTAATTGTGGACACATTGTTAGCCATTAATTTGGAACTTCTCAGTCTAGTATTAGAAAAAAATGTGTTTTCTAAGACTAAAAAGTTATATACAATCTGTCAAATCGGTATTCAATAAAACTTTAGATTAATTATTCGAGTTTCATTTTCATTGTCTTTTGAGGGAAGAGAGTTTATTTTGCCTCATGCCCTCCCTATTCTTGAAGTTAAAAAAAAACTTTCAAACAGGGATTCTGCCAGATCCATAATGGGAGGTGTCACCCCCCTGCAAATCGTCGAAGCCCCCTCCAAAAAAATATTTCACAGTTAAAATCCAAGGAACCATACATCTCCTAACTTTGGCTTTCCAGCTCCAAATTGAAAATCCTGGCAGAATCCCTGATAGAACAAAACCAGTCCTTGTTATTATTATATAATTGAAACAACAAATTTTAAATAAACATATAATAGCAACTATGATCTTAACAGCGAGCAGGTTTTGAGAAGGAATTACATTTGTTTTTTAAATGTAACAACTTTTCGTACAACTTTCTAAGAACAATTTTTTTAGAAATATTTATTTCGAAAATTATTACTTTGAGTAGTAAGTAGGCGGTCCTAAAAGTGTTCGAAACAAATTACTACACATATCTTACATCTCTAAATAGGCGTTATGCAAGAAGAAGAAGAAAAAAAAAAGAACTCCTTCCTCTATAAGACCTGTTTTGAAAGTAAATCCAACCGCTGAAGACCATCCTATTATCTCATCAGCAGAAAAACAAAAGAAATACTTTTCTTCGACAATGTCAATATTCAAGGGTCTGTAGCCTCTGCAAAGAACCGACAGAAATTTTTACCATTTAAAAAGGTAAATTATATATGTGTAGGGGGGGAAATTGCCGCTTGGTTTGACAGTTATTAAACACTCTTAAACACACCCTTTTCCTTGCGTAGCTCGCAGCGCCAACAGGACAATAAATAGTTCTTTACCAAAGAAAGAACGGCAAGAATCCCGTAGAGGTGTTATTTGCCATTTCTTAGTGTAGTGCGGTCGAAAGAACGAGCGAAGCAGATATCGTTTGTTTTTTTTTTCCTGAAGAAATAAGCAGATAACCATGACTTCGACTTGACCCATAATGATAATTAGTCATATTGAGGTACTGTTATATTTTCTTGCAGTAACTTGAACCGAGAAAATCAAGCACTCGTAAATTGGTGTAACATGATTGCACATAGTTTAAACCTATGATAATCTATGATGATTTGTACTTGAATGAAAATACAGCAGAAAAGTATGAAATCGTTGAATTGCGCACAGTTTTTAGATGCGACGTTGCCAAACCTTAAGTTAATCATAATTAAGCAAATCATGTGATTGCGCACCGATTTTTAATATTTTATGGAATAAAGCTAAATTGCAAAGGTAAGAAAGAAAATAGGCTTATATTTTTTAGAAATTTCTACGCGATACTCATACAAATTAGCTTACGCCTCGAATTTTAAACCGAGAAATTTTATCCTCGCTACTTCATCGTCCATGAAGTTTTGAAAGTCACTGTAAAGTTTCATTATGTATTCCCTCCTTTTATGATCTTAGTTTCTATGTGATTTCGTATAACCTTCACTCCAAGTAGTACTGATAAAGGCCTATAAGCGTTGATTGCACATAAGTATCAACTGGCTGTTGTACTAGTAATGATGATGGAAAGAGTGATCAGTTTGTTGTCCTAGATAGCAGAGACGGTTCGTAAGCCCTCATAACTGGTGGGTGTCCGAAAAGAAAAGCTATGAATATAATTTCACATCATTAAAATTTAAAGATATATTTGCCTGGTTTATCTCAACCGCACTTAATGAATGTTGGGAAGATATCTTAATTTATAGATAGTGTATTAACAATTTCCGTTTCTTACTCTAGCTGAGGAGACAGAAAGTAAATAACATAGAGTGAAGCTCATGAGAAAAAAAGTTTTCAATATTTTCTATTTTAAATAATTCATTACTTCTTTTTATTTTAGGGAGGGGAAAATGTCATGATTAGTTAAAATTTAAAGCTCTGCCAGATTGCAAGATCTAGTGTACGTTGCTCAAGTTTGGTCACTACGCATTCTTATGACGGCCACAAGAATCTTCATTATTAATAATCCGGGAGTTTTGCAGATAGTTCGAGTGCATGTGTTCAAAAATTGGATTCAGTGAGTTTTTCGTGGTGATTTGTTGGCATAAGCAGAAAATCGTTCCTCCTAGTCCCCCTGAGTGAGAAAAGTGATGTAATTCTGTCAAGTGCAAAGAATCAAAATGACGGGCATTTAAATATGGCGGCCGTCGATTTTATTTGACGAAGTATATTGTAATGGGAAGTGGATCATTGGGTTAGTGTGTCAACACAACCACAATGAAAACAATCCACGAGCAACAAAAAATTGTATAAATGCTGCGTAAGCGACCCAGGAAGCAGACGACACTAACACCAAGCGGTGAAGCTTAAAAACAGTAAAAATACGCCTAACAAAATGAAATATAAAAGACCGGTCAAAAGCCTAAAAAGTGTCGCTTACTCGTTTCAAATAGTGGTTTAAACTAAAGTCGGTATACGTCAACCTTACTAACTTGGTCTGGAGTTAGTATCCATGATCTAAACTCTTTATACTCCAAAATCCCAAGTCAAAGATAATCACTACAGTAGAGGTGAACCACAAGTAAAAAGTCAATACAAAAGCCCGTGTTCGGGACACTCTTTTTAGAAACTGTAAAGATGTTGTATGCTATATAGTTATTAAAACTTTTTATAATAAATTAGGTATCAGTTAAAACGTCAATAAGTGTGTTGCTCTATTATTTTATAAATAACCATAATAATAACCAATCCTAAGTCATATAAACTCTACCAAATTTAATCGTATATAAAAACTGTGCTACCACATCATATACGATCTTTTCACTAACAGTACTAAACCACAAAATGATTACGATATCTTCCTTACCATCAAGTCTTTTTTTTTGTAATGAAAGCTCATTGTTAGTACTTTAATTCCATTGATTAGAATAATTTTCGTAAGTGTAACGATTTTCCAGGAAATTTGAAATATCCTCTCTTTTCAGTTCGCTTTGTAGCTGTGACGGCTTTTATCGAAAAGGGAGGGGAAAACTTTTCTATGCTTGTACGTACGTTCCTATCAGTAAATCTGAAACTTTATTTGATGCAAGAATGTTCCTCACTAATTCCAACAACAATTAACTGTCTGTACCGGAAGTTCTGATCTAAACTAGAATAACATTCGCGTTCTACTGATGTAATTGCAATCAGAAGAATTAATTAAACAATGCAATTCACCACAGGCAGTATGGTTCAACACCTATAAAAAAAATCACACTGTAGAAAAGTACACATTATGTATGTATTAATTAGTGCATCTATTCAACATCTCAAGTAAGTCAACATTTTAATAACTTCTGTATATTTTTCTATGGGGCCATTGCAACGAAGTGGCTCTGGCAGTCTGGAAAAGAACAACATTTTTGGCGAGAGCGGAGATAGAATCCGAGTCGTCTAGATAATATACTAGCGCTTTACTCAACTGAGCTAGCGAGTGGTCGTGCAAGATTTTGAAGAAATTTGATGGAAAGTAAGAAAAATGTTCATAGGATCTACTTTGAACAAAATGTGTACCAGAACTGTATAGAAAAGTGCTCGTGAAATAAAAAGTCTACAAGAAATGTATTTGTGAAAGTACGCTATTATTATTATTATTATTATTAAGCGTAATTAGTAGTGGAATACCTCAGTTATCTCCGCTTGGTCCACTATTATTTAATTCACTTAATTAATGATTTATATGAAGATGTTAACAACTCATAGATAAATCTCTATGCAGATGGCCTAAAAATCTTTAATCGTTATCAGTGTTCTACCGAAATCGGCAGCTCCTTTAAGGCAAGCTAAGCCCCCTCCTTTTATTCCGATTTTGCGCTATCCTCTTTATCTCAACATACGATTTATCTTCCTTAATATTGTCATGGAGTTGGATTCTTCTTCTTCCTTTCTTTCACTTAACAATTTCTTCAACAATCTCTGTGCAGCCAATGTTCTAAACAGTTTCTCTATCTCTTCTTTATTAGCTGCAGGGGTTTTCGTCTTTGTCTACGCCCTTAGAAGTTAATAAAAACGATGATCATTATCTTTTATAGAAGGATATTGATGATATTGGTGTACTAAAAATTATATGAAAATTAATATCCAAATTAACCAACTTCGTTAATTTTGAAAACAAAATTCAATATTATGTGGGTACGTACAAAGTTAGAAATACTGATATTATTCGGTTCATTCTTTGTAAGACCTTGGCATTCTATTTGATTTAAGTTATTATAAACAGCATTGATGTAAATGAAATCATAGGACAAACCAGAAAATTGAATGCATTTTCTCATTAATCACTGGAATGAATTCAATAGGATTGATACTTACTTAAAATTGTGGTCAAAGCCAAATTACACATATCTTAAGCATATAATAATTTAGTAAAATCAACAAGAACGAAGGCTGAAGCAGTCTTCAGACACACATACTTTAATTTATCTTAGCTTACTTTTCATTTCATTATAATTATTGATGCAATTATATTAACACAGAAACCTTATCACACTGTAGAGTACATAAAATACTAATAAAGTTTCAAGTTCTTACGTCATAGAAAAAAAATATTTTAATCTATCCTCGCATATAGAACTAGGTTTAACAATTGAGAGAGATGGGGGAAAACAATGGTAACCAACACTGCACATGAACCGAGATATTTTGTTAGGAAAATTCATTCTCTCTTGCCGGCATACGTGGCTTCCTTTAATACAAATTGCCAATATACTGCCATCTGTTGCTTTTAACTTGAACTCTTTCCACAGTTCAGCTCACGTGAATGTTACCATTGTATTTCTGCCCTTCAATTTATTAATTATAGCATCATGGTGAAATCTTCCTCAAACAATTTATTTGAAATTGCAATGAATAATGTTTATAATATCATATAACATAAAATCAGCAAAATTGTAATCAGCATTTGCTATTTTATTATGTATTAATCTACTTACTTATTGTTAGTCTATTGGCTTGTATCTATTGCTGTTCAAAGTAATCCAATAAGATTATACATTATTATTAGTAGTATTAGTATTATTATTATTAAAACAAAATTTCTAGAGCTAGTGATATAGAGTTTTTGCATTTTTATCTATACTTGCAGATTTTTGCTATCAATTGTATTGTTTAGCAGTATTTGTTTAACATGTTTTGCAAATGTAGGATTTGCGCTCTAAACGAACGCAAAGCTGAAAGGAAAGAGCGAAACAAGATAAAGCAGGGAAGTATTCGGGAAAAAAGGTAAAAGTGAGACGCGGATAAAGCGAAAGAAGAAGATAAGATATGGAAGACGGCGGTACATCGTCCAGTGTGGCGTGGGTTCTCCACCTCACTGTGAACGATCTTAACTACCAATAACAGGCAATCAACGCCTTGTCAAGTGCGGCGCGATCTCGTGCACTTCCCTGTGTCACGTGATTGATGGATTAGTCGTGTCTTTGGCACCTTTCCTTGCCATGGTTTCTCTTTTCTTTTTTTTTCGTTTCTGTTTTTGATTTCTTTTTTTTTTTTTTTTTTGCTTCTTTTCCATTCTCTTGGTTTCTCTTTGAGATTAAGACAAGAGAATGTTTTCTTTAGCGGAACATCTCTTGGTTTTTAACATATCTCTGGTGTTTGTTTTCTTTTACAATAGCACTGGAAGAAAGTTGTGAACTTTATTTAGTGTTTTCACCCTTGCAGGTAATTTGTCGGGCTTTAGCTTTGTTTTTCAAAGATTCTGAGTTCGAATACCGTGGTTAGTCAATTACACGAAGGAGTTTTCAGAGTCACACCAGTCCATATGCCGGGAGAACACTTCTAAACTACAATCTTGTCGACTTTCGCCCCACCTCCCTTCTCCTGCCTATCCTTGGTGGAGCCAAGGATCCCTAAAGGCTATAAATACAGTTCAATTAAATTCAATATCATGCTAGCATATCCAAGATTCATGTCTGAACTGTGTAGTGCATTTCCAAAACCGATCCTTGTTCAAGCGCCATAAGTGTTGAGTCGACAAAAGCACTTACAATACGTCTCTTATTTTTCAAAGTCAGGAAAAATTTGCGACCGTGAATATCTTAGAAATAGTAATAGAAGTGTCACTTTACAAAGATTTTATTTATATTTTCAGAAAAAGATTGGGAAGGGTAAAATAGGCAAATTATACTGTTACTTTTTATTTCTGACCTTTACTTTCTTATGATAATTATATGATTTTACAGACGCTCTGGAATCATAAAACCTTTCTAATGTGTTAGAAAATAAAGAGGTTAACTCAATAATGCCAATATTTCAGTTTTACATCTTTGTGGATAAGGGCGCTTTCTTGAAAATTGACTACTCAACGGTATTGCGGGAGTCTTTGATTGTCCCAAGTCATTTTCGGAATTCGGAACTGTTAAGATACTAACATGTTTCGGACTTATGACGTTCGGAACTCTGGAGCGCCGACCTCTGCTGAATTTCGACATCTGAAATTCCAAATTTATCTTCTTCTTCCTTCCTTCCTCTCGCTCTCTTTGTCTGTCTGTCTGTCTTCCTCTCTCTCTGTCTTTCTCATTATCTGTCTGTCTGTCTTCCTCTCCCTCGTTGTCTGTCTGTCTCTCTTTATCTGTGTGTTTCTCTCTGTCTGTCTGCCTCTCTCTCTCTCTCTTCCTTTCTCTTTGTCTCTCTCTCTCTGTGTCTCTTTCTCTCTCTCTGTCTGTCTGTCTCTCTTTATCTGTCTGTTTCTCTCTGCCTGTCTGCCTCTCTCTCTCTCTTCCTTTCTCTTTGTCTCTCTCTCTCTCTCTGCATATAGCGATGTCACTTGGCACACTGCCTTAGCAAGATTGCAGATCTCTCTTGTTGCGAGCGCAATCCTGTGTTACCACCTGTTGGTGCGCTATAGAATTAGTCCGAGAACTTTTTGATATATCCTTGTATATATGTATATTTACTGTATAAGTTACTTTTAACAAGTTCCGACAAGTGCCGGAAATAAGTTTGAGTTTTCGTTGAATTCCAATAAAAAAAATTAAAAACAAAGTTTAGTATATGTTATGCAACCCACAATGCTGTGGTGCAGTGTGGGCAGCGTTACTCTTAGGAAGATTCAACAACAATACGACCAATCTTGGAACAGGACTCAACATCGAATTTCATAACAGTAAGCAACATTTTCTTCAATCTTTATATAGTTATTTTCTGATTGGTAAGAAATATGCAGTGGCCAAAAGCAAATCACCAGTAGCAGAAAAGTTACATTTATTTTGGAAATGACAGTATGTGAGATAACTCATTTTCTAAAAGTGCACTGACACACTCTCAATGCTTAGTGGCACTGCTCACTAACTCAACACGAAGTATGCGTCTAATGCCACCTGGTGACACTTATCGAAAATACTCACGGCTTTTATTTGTTATACCCCACCAGTTTGTAACCAAATTTAGTACTTTTTATCGTAAATGTATGCAGTTAATAAAAGTAATTAGCAGTTAGCATTTTCTATGATTCTGTAGAAACATTCTTCAAATTTGTATTTGCATTGCTTCTTACAATGGTTTGTTTACTTTGCACTGAAAGGCTGAAATCTTGGTATCATGAATAGCGCATCTGGCACGTAAAATGACTGACATGTGGCAAAACACCGGATAGAAGACAATGGTAAACTACCATCAGTTTACTTAGCTCAAGAGCCTGGTGAAAAGATAATTCATTATCAAAACCATCAGCTATATCAAATAATCATGTACCAAAGTTGTAGAGAAACTCTGAAAACTTCTATAGTTGATGGACTCCAGGAAGTAGGATCAGGATTACACTTTAACGCTTTTCATCTCACACATGACTTGATCTCCCCCTTTCCTGCATCTCCTATTCATATAAAAACGCACATTCTGATCGAATCTTTCTTCATTTTACTCTTTATAGTGTTATTTTTTATTCCTTTTCTTTTCAAATTTTATTCTTACAGTTTTTCCTTCCCTTTGCATGCCCGTTTTTGCTTCTCATCCTTTCATCCAAAAAAAAAACAAAAAAAACCTTCAATTCTTCAAAAACCCACCTTTTTCTCAATTGCTTTTAAAATTTCCCTTCTCGTACGCCCAAACAGCTACGACAGACATGAAACGTGCCCAGAGCTCTTAAAAGAGGGACATTTGGTAGGGCTGACGAAGAAGACGAAATTTATTCCGCAAACGTGGATTGTTGGAGAAATGTCTAACATTGTCATCGACGACATCTCCTCGTCTACGTCGTATGATAACCACCATCACACATATATACAAACATATATGAATATGTGCACAAACATCAGTGTGTGTATGTGTGTCCAGAAATATATGGTAAGTAGAAGACGCATTCGACATAGCAAATATTGTCCAGCCGCTGCTGTTGAGGGAATTTCTTTTCTGTTATGCGGAGAAAGAATCTAGCATCATTTTTCTTTTTTTTTTCCTCCCTCTTTTATTTTGAATAAACATAACCAAAACATGTGTGGACATCGCTACTAGTCTTTTGTCTTCTTTTTCCCCTCTAAACTCTTCTCTACTTCTGTCCCGCACACATATATTTTCCCTTTTTTATGTTTATTCTGATCTTATGTTATGTAATACGGAAAGAATACTGAATATTTTCTGTTACAACTGAGAAATGTGTATATTGTTTCAGCTGGAATATTTTCTGTGTAAAAAAATATATATCATATAAGCGTCACTAAGAAAAGTTTCTGATAGCATATTTGAAAAGGATTCTGTTGTTATGCCATAGAATCTGTAAAATTTTGTATCTAGCAATAATATAGATAGCAACCTTTGTGGTCTAGCAGAAATAGTCCCAGATTTTGGATTGTTCCTTAGACGGAAGTAGGATCGAGTCCTGCTGTCGATCATTCTGACTGTTGTTCTCCCTGAGTTACACCAGATAAATGGCGGGATGGGGCCTTGACTGAGGCTCTAAATATTGTTTTTTACGCCCCTATCTGTGCAAGTGTTCACTAAGGAATATAACCACTCAAATTTTACGGTCTTAGGTCTTAAATGTGAAAAAAACGCTCAGAACTTTTTTTTTTAAAAAAAAGTATTGTTTCTGTTAATTGTTATAAGTAGTAGTAGCAGAAATATATATTTATAGCCTTTATAGGGTCGCAACGCCAGGCTGTCACCTCGATAACTATAATTCCATTTCTGGAAGAAAAAATGAGGAAGGAAACAACTATAGCCGTAATTTTTTAAGATATTATCCCGATATTCATCTTCTATGCTGTTTCAGGGACAAGTAAATCGAATACAGAGTACGGCCTTTTCTTTTATAAACTCTTACATATATTGAAAGCCAATGGCTATTAATGGATACTGGACAGGAGGTGATACATGCTGGAGGGTATGACGACAACGACCACAGTTTTGAAAGTGGCCATCTTAACTATGCTTTAAACTTTTAAAATAGTAAGTTGGCCATGTGATATATCAGTCTCTGCTGGAATGTTCCAAGAAACCCAATGACGAAGTCAATTTGGCATTACTCTAATCCTGTACGGCAAAATGACACGTGCAATTGACCTGGAGAAGGTCACTTTCACGTAGCATTGCACCTTTTTGAAATCGGGATTCCATCTTCCGTTAGTGTATAGTGAACTTCATGTTGCGGCCATGATAATCCTATTTTCCAACATAACGGTGTTTCTTATGTAGCCGTTTGGTTTTTGTTCCTTCAACTGTTTCAACAAAAAATGTTGTATTTTTTATCATTCGTCTAACACATTCTCCAGGTCAATTGTGTCATTTTGTCGTACAGAATTGAATTTATGCCAAAATTGACCACGTCATTGGGTTTCTTGGAACATTCCAGCACAGACTGATATGTCACTTGACCAACTTATTATTTCTTTAAAAAATGAAACATAGTGAAGATGGCCGCTTTCAAGATGGCGGTCATTATCACCATACTATCCAGCATGTATTGTCTCCTGTCCAGTATCCATTAATAGCCATTTGATTTCAATATATGTAACAGTTTATAAAAGAAAAGGCGTTTTCCGTTCTCTGTATTCGATTTACTTGCTCTCTACGTTCCATCTTTCTCAGGTTTTCCTGTCTTTATTTGTTGACGGCAGCACCTATAATTTTGGCTGTGAAGGTTTACCTAGGCATTGTACCTACAGACGAATTTTTATCAAAATCGGGCTCTGATACCTGGCGAGTGTTTCTTGTAAGCTAGAAAGGAATAAATCAGTGATATCAATGGACATGATTTTCTATTAACTTCATTTTTTCTAATCTAAAAAAAAAAAAAATACTTATATTCCAGTACATTTCAATTACTCAAGAGTTGTCGTTCTTTAACCTCTAAAGCAGAGTTTCTCAACCTATGGGTCACGACCCCTAAGGGGGTCGCGGGATGTGCGTTGAGGAGTCACGAGGGAAGGTGAAAAAATCAATTTAACTAGGATTTTGTAGGTTAAAACTAATGAAATTCAAAGAAAGTATTATATTTTGCTTGCTGTTTTTAATAATTAATGAAGATAATGTAGATTAATGAATAGTTTTGGATAATATAATTAGGATATTTATTATAAATACAGAAAATAAACTGTAATGTTTTGAAATGAAAATCAAATATTACACAAAATAAAATAATTGTGGGTCGCCGACTAGAAAGCATGGTGAAAGGGGATCGCCGGTTAGAAGGCATGGTGAAAGGTGGTCGTCGAATGGAAAAGGTTTTGAGAAACGCTCCTTTAAAGTAACAGTCTCAAAATTGTCTATACAGGGTATGCGGAGTCCAGAAACCAAGGGATACAAGTGACATTGACGAATGAAAAAACAACAACATAGTAACTGACTGACTGACTGATCATCAAAATTCCCAGGTCAAACTAATGAAGCTAGAAAAACAAATTTGGTATGAAGATGTAGGACCATGAGTAGGTAAAGGAAAAGATCAGACATTTTGAAAAAGTCGCTATCTTGGATTCAAAATGGCCGCCAGATCCATTGTATAGAATACAAAACCTAAACGGTTGGGTCTACTAAAAATGAAATTTGGCATGATGGTACAACATCACTAATAGGTTACGGAAATATTACCATATGTCTCCAAAGACGCCATCTTGAATCCAAAATGGCTCACTCTATAATCCATTTTCCACACCGTTTGAGCTAGAAACACCATTTTTGGTACGAAGATAGATGATCACTGGTAGTGTAGGAAAATATTTAAAAAGTCTCTATCTTGAATCCAAAATGGCCGACGAAAAACTCATTTTCCACACGGTTCGTGTAAGAGAAATGGAATTTGATATGAAGGTGTACCATCACGAGTAGGTCACGACAGTATAGGAAAACGTTAAAAAAGTTGCAATTTTAAATTCGAAATGGCCGCCCGAAACCCATTTTGTAAACCATTCAAGCTAGAGAAACGAAATTTGGAATGAAAGTGTATGACTAAGTGTTGGTTACAATAAATGGGGCAAACCTCGATTATGGGGGCTGGAGGCAGTTCGACACCAAGGGCAAACACTACCGCGGAGAACCTGGTTACGATAAAGGAGACGCAACCTCCAGAGAAGCAAAAGGAGTCTTTTATATATAACCCGAAATGTATGTGACATAAACATGTCATATTTTTACAAAGAAACATTGTACTTAGCGTGTACATGTACAAAATATGAAAATTTTGTGTCACATATATTTCGGGTTATATATTAAACATTACCTCGAACTTTGTTTTATTCGTCAATATCACTTGTATCCCTTGGCTTCTGGAGGCGACATGTATAAGTATCAGAGTGCACTGGAGAAAATTCGCTACTACATAATTTATTGTTGTTGGCCCAACGTATTGTTATTATGGAAATATTGGATAAACTCGTTAAATTTAAAGTTTTAGTGTAACTTATAGACTTACAGAGACAAACATTATCACTTCCATTCTGATTGTTTAACACATAACATAGTCTCAACGAGTAAAAGAAGAAGAAAGCGCCAAAAGGTTTATCAGGCGTCCAGACAAAGATGTAGCTTTCTAACGATTTTCTTTTGTCTTCGTAACCACCAAATGCTGAAAGGAAAGAATCACCAATCCTGTGGGATCATACGGGAAGCTGACTAGGCGAGAATCCCGCATCTTTCCCGTCTCTTTTACTCTTTTCTGCTTCTTAGACCCCCAAAGGAAGGTTTGGGGGCGTACGGGTGTCATGGGGGGTTAGAAAGCAAGAAGGAGGAGAGAGCTTTTGCAAAAGTAGACGAGAGAAGTGTCTTTCTTAAGCAGTTGCGGCAAAGTCTTCGACTTTTCTTCGGCTTTTTTTTTTTTGAGACGTCGAGATGGATCATTTTTCAAGGCGTCCAAGAGGAAGAATCACCCTTAGTTCCACCCCCACCTCCTCCCGCTTTTTTGTATGACATGCTCGAAGTCGGATTTGAAGGGAAGATCGAACGTTCGTCAGCCAGTAGTTATTTGCAGTGACTCCAACTTGGCACAGATAAAATATATTCAGTCTTTAAAAAAAGAAATTTAAAAAGCATATTTCTACACCGCAAAACAGATTATTTCAGTATATTTGTGTAACATTTATTAATTTTCGAAACTACAGAGACGTTAAAAATATAAATGTATGACTATTTTATCCATAAAAGCAATAAATGACATAGAAATCAGGTCATATTAACTGTTTTTGAAGAAAACTTTTATAAATATTTGCAAATATTGTTCGATTCATAAAGGTATAACAAAAGTGGTAAACCTAAAATATATATATATATATAAAAAACTTTCGTTCACCATTTAGGGAAATGAAAAGTCTAGGGGAAAATAATTATTCAAAAAAGTAAAATTTTAGTTGCGGACAAAACTACATACAATACAAAATGCAACATACTTAAAAAAAAAAGATTTTATTTTCTCCTCTGATAATACTAAAGTCTCTTAATTTTCTTGATGGCTAACAGATGGATATCAAATATACCCTAATTTTGAACTCTTGAAATGTCTTGAGTTTGCAACTAAGTACGCGGATAAACAAAACAAATATTCGATAAGGCGAAAATATGCGCTTGATTACCACTCAATGGAGGCACCACCGTTTTTCTTCTCTCACTGAATGTTACAACAATAAAAATCTTCTGATGAAAATGTTATTGAAAAGAATATACACGATTCGAACGTTAGGTAAAGCATACTGTGCGCGTTGGTTCAGTTAATTTAAAAGAAGTCATTTAATTCTTTTAAATTACTGAAACAAGGCCACACAAACCACAAGTACCAAATCAGATTTGTTACCGGTCTCGGTAGACGGACAGCAGGAATATGCGAAGTCTTGGTGCAACAAGACAGATTTTACAAGGCCGAAGTAATAAAAGGGCACGGTACCCTTTTGAAAACAGCTTACTCCAGTACAATTGAAATATGATATGAATTTATTTACACAAAGGTTGAACTTTAAGAGAATAGTGAACAATATTAACTGTGCCGGCTGGCTGAATAATTCTGAACTGAGAGTGAATGCCTAACTGACTAAATTTACTGTTTCAAACGTGAAGTTGAGTCCTTCTTTGTATTATTCCAGACACCTTTCCTGCTTGTGGGTTACTTAGCTTCGACAGCGTTGCTTGAAGTTCGTTATTTTTCAACAAATCTTCTGAGCCCGGGTTCCATAAGATGCGACTACAGACTCGCTACGATGACCTTACAGGAATCTAATGTCTACCAGTGTCTGTCCCTTCCTTCTGTCTCTCTCT
>JAGDQP010008400.1:41278-63110 GCA_022664845.1 Lepisma saccharinum | reverse complement strand
AAGCTTGATGTATGGGTGCCACACGAGTTAACGCAAAAAAACCTCATGGACCGAATTTCCATCTGCGAATCGCTGCTGAATCGCAACAAAAGCGACCCATTTCTGAAGCGGTTGGTGACTGGTGATGAAAAGTGGATCACTTACGACAACGTCACACGAAAACGCTCGTGGTCGAAGCGCGGTGCGCCGGCGCAAACGGTGCCCAAGCCAGGATTGACGGTCAGGAAGGTTTTGCTGTGTGTTTGGTGGGATTGGCAGGGAATTATCTACTATGAGCTGCTCCCCTACGGCCAAACCCTTAACTCGGAACTATACTGTCAACAATTGGACCGTCTGAAGGCAGCAATCGCCCAGAAGCGCCCAGCTTTGGCCAATAGGAGAGGCATTGTGTGCCACCAGGACAACGCCAGGCCACACACATCGATAGTGACTCGCCAGAAGCTCCGGGAGCTTGGTTGGGAGGTTCTTATGCATCCACCTTATAGTCCGGACCTGGCACCGAGTGATTACCATCTGTTCCTGTCCATGGCGAACACGTTTGCTGGTGAAAATTCGCGTCAAGAGAGGCTTGTGAACATCGACTGTCTCAATTTTTTTGCCAATAGGGACAAGGGCTTCTATGAGAGAGGCATCATGATATTACCTTCCAAATGGCAACAAGTTATCGAACAAAACGGCGCATATGTGACCTAAATCGGATCATTCTAACTATGGTAAGTCAAGCCTTCAATGTCATGCAAAAATAGTGGATTACTTTTTACTACACCAGATATACAGTATATCATATCACAGCCATATTCAACCCATTAGTGGATGAGGTCTCTCCCCGAAGGGAGTATATATATAGATATAGATATAATTAATGTTCAAAAGATAGAAATAAAAGTATGAATCTTTGAGCATCATATGGAGAATATCTGAGATAAATTAAGATCTTTCTCTTTCCAGAAAAATATTTGTGTGTGTGCGTGCATGTGATAAACGTAGATATGAGTATGTTTTGTTCCAAACAGCCAACATATCTAACTTTAGAGAGTGTTAGTTTCGAATTGGGGGTTTCCTCGGTTCGGTAACAGCGGTTGACTGTCCTGACTTAGGATTTCCCAGTGTTTTCCTCAGCCACACCAGGCATGTACCGGGATGATACCTTCACTTTACGACCTGGCCGACTCCCTACAGCATTTCACAAAACCTGATCTTGGAGTGGTCCATGGGTGCCTAAAAGCTATAAATAAATTGCAAACTCAATGAGTATAATACCGCTGTCGCTCTGTTTATTGGCATATTGCTTCTTAATGCCGTGTTGATGGATCAACATGGAGACCGAGATCGATCAAGTGGCCGAAGCTCAGTTGCTATAGCGTTGGCTTAGCAATCGAAAGGTTTTAGTACGACCATCTATCCTGACTGAAGTAGTACCGGGCAATTCTCCTCACGACACGAATAAACTAATGTTTATAATAATCTGCAGAGATAGAATAAACACACACACAGACACACTCACATAATGACACAGAGTGTGTATAGGAGATGGAATTAGTAAGAGAGAGAGAGAAAAAAAAGAATTGATGAAGTCATGGAAAGATAGAGAAGGATAGGGGATCAATGAAAACCTTGAAACTAGATTGATGTATTATTACCTAAAGAACAAACACACACGGTTTACTTTCTGATTGTAGCTAGTGATGCTTCTTTTCTCTCAGACCCAAGGAGAATTTCTGATTAAGTTCTGTAAATAGTTGAAAGTACCATTTTAGTCTAAAAAATACGGCGCTGACTGCGGATCGAACCCGGTTCATCGGAATGAAAGATCAAGACGAAACAATTGCACCACATATTTCGCTTTTAAAAATCTATGCAACACATGTTACAGTTGTTCTGTGTTAAAGAAGTACAAGAAAACTTGACGCTTCAGGTCAATGACTTCTTCGTATTTGCACTGTTAACACACGCACTTGATTATGCATCTTCCAACCAATATTCGTTAATCGTCGTTGTCTTCTTTTTCTACAAGGACGTTCCTGTCAAAGGGAATTCGGCTAGCTGCTTCCACATTTATTAGTATTCGACGTTCACGAACAGAAGTGTCTATTCGATTGTTCACTTTTGCCTTGTAAAAATATCTTCGGCAAGAACGGGGATTCGAACCTATATTATTCACTTTCATAATTCAGTAGTTTGACGTCGTTCCACTGGACTAGTGTTCTTAGCTGAAAGTATATCTCCAGAAATATTATTTCTACTTTCAGCGTCCGGTTTCTCAAAACTTTCGGAACAATTTTACTAGTCTCTACACTATTAATATCAATTCGCTTCACAAGTCCCTGTTTGTCAAACTTACAGTTGTAAAATACTAGCTACAAGTCGTCAACGGACTAGTATCACAATGTCACTAGTATTACTAGTGATTCTGTTTCTCGAAATAACGGTGTAGTCGTCTACACTTGTAACCCACAAGTAAATGTCCACAAGTATCTGCAGACTTTTTAGCGTATGTAGATGGATCGTTACAGGCCAAGATTTACTTGTTACTGGAACAGTATAATTGATAAGAGAGTTTGGAAACGGAATTACATGCATACATTTTTCAAATGGATTCTAACTTTTTAAAAAGATAATATGGTATGGTTCAACATCACTCGAAAAATGCAATGTCTTTCCACCATAAATATTCATCCGATAACTGTGATGCTGTAGTCAAGCCAAACTACTTATTTAAAATTTATTATTATTATTATTACTATAGTCTAAATAAAACTTGTTAGTATTTTTTCTGAGTTCAATGTTGGGTACCATTTTCAAGTAATTTTGATACTATAAAGTTTTTTGAGAGGTTGTCTTGAGTATCTAAAATCTGAAATCTGAAATCACATCGTTAATAATTTCTAGTAATGACATTTCTGGAATAGAATAATTGTTTTCAGTTAACTTGAATCTGAAATTATTTGTAATCAGTTACTAAAGCTTATATTGAAAGTATGCGTCTGAAATATTTCGCTGTGGCAAGTCTTGATTAGCGTAAAAATGCACGTAGGTATTAATTTGTTTCTAAATATACAGTTCATGATCATATTTTATGTAAACTTGTGTCAAAAGATAACTTTTCATTTTAATCCTAAAAAGATTCCAACTTTACTCAATTTTTCAACATAATAATGTTTTTCTTGTGTTTGCTCATTTTAATATAATACTGTTTTTCTTGTGTTGCTTCTAAACAGAATAAAGAGAAGACAATTGGGTAATATTTGTTTTTAGAAGTAGAGCAAAACGTTGTTTTTTGTTTTGTCTAACTTTGGTTGGCTTGCAATTTAGATATGTAATTATTTATGTCTAACCTAAGTTGGCTCATCTTTTCGTTTATCATCGTGTTACTTCACTATACTTTTGAGTTGAAAAGCATTCATCATTTTACGAAGATATACATTTTGCACGAATTAGAGTCCTGCAAATCCAGACCCGCACCAGCAACGACCGACACGTGCAACTCCTACCTCGTTAATTCATCAGCTCACTGGTTGGCCTGGTGGTTAACGTATTGAAAAGCTGATCGAAAGGTCCCGGGATCGATCCCGGGACTCGCTACTTTTACGGTTGTTTTTTTTTTCAAAAAAATTAACTTATTTTTTCATGAACACTTAGACAATCAAAATGTGAGAGCACTCTTTAGCAGCTCTTAAAAAGTTTAAGTCCAGAAATTCAGCTATATGGCAACCTCGTAACAACATGAGTGACCACTGGGCGGGTTTTAATACAATGAATGTATTAGTGCTGTTTTTAAAGTACTAATCTTTGTGAAGAAAATAATATTTGTATATCTAGTCGTGATGTAGCGAAAAATATGTAAATAAAATTAATTACAACTATTCTTATGTTATTATTGGCTCTAAAATAAATTACAATACAGTGATGTTGCTATGTAATCATTAGCGATTAAGTTTTGCTCATTCCCACTTGGGACGTTAAATACTGTTTTTGAAACCTTTAACAAATTATATAACATGGTTTTTATACGTATAGAATCTAACAAAATAGTAGTCAATAGAAGATTAGCTCATAAATGCACGAAACACTGTAACTGAAACAAAAATCAGTTTTATATAACTTTGCTTTTATTTCAGTAAGAGTTGAGCTTGAAGCTTAGTTATCTGATATCTTCGTGGCCGTTCGTGCTTCGTCACGTTAATTTTTTCCCTCTTTTTCGTCCATAAAGCTAGCGACCCCAGTGCTCTTCTTTTCTCACAAAGCTCCGTCATCTATGTTCGTATTGCATGGACGTATTAGTTTGATTCCCGTCAGATGCAAAGAAATCTGACAGCGATTACCATTCCTTTAATAAGGGTTAACCATTTCTAGGTTTAGTCTAATAATTATATCGACAGTTTAATAGTTATATCAAAATGTTTAGAAAAGAACAGATTAATCGAGGTCATATTCGCTGACGTCAAACTTGAGGTCAGTGACTCTCTATCTGCTTTATTGTAATTTAATCATTTGCATAAATTCGTAAAATGCAGAAGGCTAACCAAATGAAAAGGGTTTTCCAATTTTAAATACCACATTAGAAACGGCTGGATAAATCGAGATCGCTGAACCCAAATTTGAAGTCAATTTCTCTGTATCTGTTTTCGTTTAGGCACTAGCCTCCATTACAGATGGACGAATCAAAATTAAGAGGCCCACTATTTTAAAGCACTTTAAGTGTTTCATTCTAAACGATAGCTTTGCAATTTGTTATCAATAACATAAATTGTATCCCCCCAGGGTATCTCTATTAAATCCGCCCATGCGCACAAGGTGTTTGTCCACTACAAAGCGCACATGATATGAGCAGGGATCGATCCAGCGCAGTGTTTCTCAACCTTTTTCATGCCGCGCCCCTTGTAAGGTGCCTTCTACCCGGCTAGCCCCAGAAGTAATTTTCTTGTTTGTAATAAGCGAATTTATTTAACGTTGTATTAAATAGCCTCCTGAAGGCTTCAACACACACACACACACACACACACACACACACACACATATATATATATATATATATATATATATATATATATATATATACTGTTTATCAATTCGTGTTACTGAGAAACAGGTCTGTAAACACGAAAGTTCTAAAGTTATTTTCATGAATTTTTCTGCAGTTGCTTACACGACCCCAAGTTTTGATACTGAGAATAATGTTCCTAAACTACATTTTAATCCTCTTTTCGGGAATTCAAACTCAAAAGTGAATCTCGCTTATGGGAAAAACAATGTTAATTCAGAAGACCACTTTTCCTTGTCTAATTTTGTTAATTAGTACCAACAAATTAAGTCAGACACCGATTTCTGTCTATAAATATTGTATCATCGCTCAATCTCGATCTCGTCACTTTTCAGTTTGGACTACCAAAAGGAGGTTAATTTATTTTGTAAAAGTATTTTCACAGTGTTAAAATGGGGTTCGTGAGCAATTGTAGCAAATTTCATGGAAATATCTGGAAAACTTTCGCTTTTATCGGTCGGTTTATCAGTTACACGAATCAATAAAGGTAAAGGTGCGATACACACGCGCCGTGAACAGCACATGGGGGATATGGGAGTAGCGCTCCATATCTCGACCTACTGTACGAAGCGAGGTGGAGTGGTCAGTCCCACGCTCGACCGCCTTTACCTTTCAAGGTGCCCAGTAGTACCAAGACACTCTGGTACTCAGTTTGATACCAGGATGAGTACCGCAGAGCTTCCGGCATGGGAAGGATGGGTGCCTAACTTGTGACTGAAAATGTATCACAAAAATTGAACAGGATATTTTGAAACTGGTTAAATCAAAATAGGCTCAGATTGCGTGCTATCATGCTTACAATACAAACTGTCAAAAGTTAAAGTTTGTGTTACGTTCAACTTGTCATATTGCACGAAGTGTATTAGAACTTTTAACTGAAGTTTTAACTTCTCAATTTGCTAACGACAATTTTCTTTTGGTGATGTTAGATTCATTCAGGCTAATTTACGTTAAAATAAACGACAATAAATGATCGTATTTTAATGTGGCAATACTTACCCTAAACTGGATTTGTTCCTAAAACTGCCATAATATATTCATTTCATAATTCGAAATGACAAAAAGGACACACATACAAATATGTTTACTTAGCACACAATACATACAGACAAAATGTAACACATAGACTCAGTGTTACATTTTCCTCGCATTTGAACTTGGTTATTCATAGCTGTTAAGTTCGTTGGCAAAATGGAGTAGGAGAAACGCGCTGGGAATTTCAGTACGAAAACAAACCAACATTGGTTCGAATCCTGTTCAAGCTAAAGCTTTTTTTTATAAAGCAATCGTGAATAATCTAATTATTACTTCTCATACAAAACGGAGAATATTTCCGGCTGTGGGATGAAGCACCTGAGTCACTAAAGAGAGGAAGACGATTCACGAATGTTGGTTGGAAAAGTCCAAATCAAGTCCCAGGGGGTTAAGAACACGTCATTGATCTGAAATATGCACTTTTCCTGTTATTATTCTTAGAAAGAAACACTATAACATTTGTTAGGCACATTGTGACTAGAGATTCACCCGTGGAGTATCGCTAGCGTGCTGGACTTCTAATTTGAAAACCTAGGTTCGATTCCCCACCAGACAGTTTCTTTTTCGCATACACTGAAGTATTCAAACAGAGATTTATCTTCGGGTTGTGGAGAACCTACAAAGCATCACTGGTCATAATACGAGCAAACAGTGTGTGTGCTATTTGGCATAATGATAATCTAATTTTCATGTTTTTTCATTGGTCTTTCTCTCTTCCTCTCTTTCTTGATGTATTGTTATCGTGTCTTCGCTGCGTCTTTCTCTTCTTGTTCTTTCTATCTTTATTTTTTCTCTTACTTTACACAAACTCTCTCTTTTTGTGCGTGTTCCAGAGCCAATTCCGGGCCACTTTTGATGACCCTTTGATAGGGCCTGACCCAAACATAAGTGACCCCGTAAACCGATTGACCCGGTCTGGAAAATCTATTAACTGGGAATTTTGGGGATTACAATGTATTCCGAACCAGTATGTTTAATAAGCCTCACCGAATTTGCAAACTAGCCCCGCGTAAACAAAGAATGTGTGTTACACTTTTGACATTATCCTAGATGTGTCTCAAAACTCTGGAGTTTCACTTGAATCATGAGTATTTAATCTGACCACCAAGTTTGGTCTCCATTGTGAAGTGACTTAATGAATGTTTGAAGCACCCTTTATATATTCTAATAACCCTGAAAAAATATAAAATCCAAAAGTTACTTCTCTCTTGCTGTTAGATTTGATTTGTGGGAACTGAACTTTATACTGTGGAAACTGAACTTAATATTTTAACTACGTTTAAATTCCTAATTTTTATCTGTACTTCTTCTTCTTCTTCTATCTCCCCTTTTCTCTCTCTCTCTCATTTCTCTGCCTCTGTCTAACAGATATACGATCGGTTTCATTGTATGATTTCAAATTTCTCCCTCCATCAACTTATGTATATTGATTCGTCTCGCCTCTATTCTTTCATTTTATCAACACCAATACATGTCTATTTTGAAAAACAAAACGTGCTCATGATGTTTGCTGATTTCAGTATGGGCGAGAAGAAGGAAGGAGAAAGAGGGGGTTTGTTTACCAGACACGATTATGGGATAAGAAGGTGCCACTTGGCCGGCATTCGTTGTCGCAATTTTTTTTATGCGCAGTGGGAAAACACTGGGAAAACCTAAGTCAGGACAGTCAGCCACTGGTACCGAACCGAGGACCTCCGGAGAACGAAACGAACGTTTTACAAAGTAAGGTACGGCGCTCGGAAGAAAGCATACTCGTTTCGATGTTTATCACATGCACGCACACACAAAATAAATTAAATAACAACATAATATCAGAAATTATAAAGGATACATATCGTGCCCTATTTTTCAGAGCTGATAGAAACAGACCTTTTCTCTTGTCTTTCATGCATAACGTTAGTGTTCTACGTAATTCATTAATAAAGAAATAAGAAAGAAACCATAGGTTATAAAGTTCATTTTTGTTTCTCCATGTTTGGTAAGGATCTTTTCTATTGGACAATTTAAATTAAACTTTTCAGTACACTTCAACTAGCGGCCCACCTAAAAAAAATGGTGTTAGGTTTCCTGTTTTGGTGCTTGAAATACGACTTGCTTAAGTTTTTTTTATTATTTGCTATACACTACAAGAAATCATGAACATCTTTCAAGAACCCAGGACATGTGATCATGTTTTCTCTTAAAGAAAAGAAAATTCCAACCCTTGCTCGTTCACGCACACACACTCAGAATCACACACCTCCCATTCTACGTTAGTTGGGTGGTCTATCTTGTAGGCTTAGAGAAAAATCGTGTATAACAAAGTCATGTGAACATTATTTTGGCCATGATAGTACATGCCTCTCGGGAGAAATTGGCGGGTATACCGCATCGTGCATGTACCACATGGTCATCCTCATCCCAAATGGTTTATTCTCTGTCAACATAGGGAGATCGTTTTCGAGGAATTGGATGTACATATGTTCCGATCACTTGGTCACCGATGAAACCCGCCCACACATTCAGGAGAAAACATGGTGGTGCTGGGCCACCACCGTGGCATGCAAATTTTCCTATGGGCATACGTGTTGGTGTTTGAACCTGTCCTGTAGTGATATGGAGCATCACTATTAAGTGGGATGCATTAGCCACCGAGGACAATTTTATTTCTACCTTCTGCAATCACATATCCATCCTGTACTCCCTCGGATGCACGAAAAATGTGCTTTTTAATTATTTATATCTTCAGAGCCATCTAGTGGGTAAACTATCTACTTTTGACCTATGTTTCACCTGAGCATATTTCGTCTATATGACCTCCCGCAATAGTTCCCACTTATACTGGGACACCCTGTATATATAGTTTTTTAAATTAACTCATGTATCTTTACGTAGCAAAAATTAGTAAAAGAACAATACTATTGTTTTGGAAATGATATACACCCGTTTCTGTTTGTTTATGAAGAAAACATTATGTAATACTTTATTATAAATTAAATCATTATGTATTTCCCTTCCACTTAAATGCTACCAGTAACCAAGAGTGCCCAATCAAATAATTTGTAGGAATCTTCTCCAAAATAATAAAATATTTCATACTTTTACATTTTGCTTTTCTTGTCTCTGTTCTTAATGCCTACTCTTATCATTCTCTTCATCTAGCATGATTTGTTGAGAATATCTCATAGAAAGAATTGTAGATATACCAGTTTTGATCACGAATTCCAGCTCTTTAACTACATTTAGGAGTCTTCAAAATTTCATTCGCGGAATGTAGAAGCCCTAATAGTAGTTTTGCACAAAAGAAGACAGAAATCAAACTGTAAAGAAAGCATGACTACTTTTATTGCCAAATTTTTTAATTGTTATCCTCACCGAATATCTTATCGTTGTATTAAGAAAGAAACCAAACTTTTAAATATTGGATAAATGTTTAATGTTCCTCACTTAGCGAATTAATTCTGTCTCCTTCAGAGCACCCCTTTCCACTGTGCAAACACCGTTCTCCAGCGTTCTATTTGCCGGGGGGAATGCCGGGGATTTTTCCTGGTGCGTGAGGATTTTATCCCCGGCAGTTGATTCCGAATATCATCCCAACCAGGGATAAAACCTTTGTATTTCTACCCAGAAAGGTAATAGGTTTAAACTTACCAACAACCACTAGCTTTAGTAATTTATAACAAGTCGAACACTGCCGCTCTCGGTGTTTCTCCCTGCTCTGAAATGTCTTCTGGAACTCCAGTTATGGAATGGCCTAGAGGACCTATAGCGATTTCTCCATCATTTCCTCTATGCTCTGGAATATGCCATCGTTGGGGGATGATTTCAACTTAGGGAAGTAGAAGAAGCCGGCTGGTGACAAATCAGGGAAGTTGGCCGGTTTGGGGACGACAGATGTCTTGTGCTTTAGTCAAAATCCATTTCTAACAAACGAGTGACGAATAGGAATGTGCATTATCTTGATGCACCTTTCAGGACTTCTTCTGCCAGATTTCTTAGTGATCGTTGTATTACTTTAACGTAGAATGCTACATTGATTGTGGAACCACGTTTCACAAACTCCGGATGAACGAACGCCAGTCAAAGACGACGATTAATATAATTTTAGCATTGGATTTACTCATTCGTGGTTTTCTGGACCGTGATGAGGATTGCCCAATCCACCGTGATGAGTGGATCTTCGTTTCCACATCACGTTTCATCACCAGTGATACACAAGCCTTAGGAAATATAAGCCATTATTCGCTTGGCGTAACAATTCCATAGGTCCTGACATGGTCCTCCTTTTGTTCGGCTGTTAACAGATGTGGCATAAACATAGTGGCCACACGTCGCTTCTGCAGTTTTACCGTCAAAATCATGTAACACGAACTTTATTGATGCCTAGTTCAGTTCAGCAGCTTACGTACTGTTATATGACGATTTATGACTTTTCGCATCCTTTTTCACGTGATCGATGTCGGTAAATGTGAACTTCCGAATTTGGACATGAATGTGCAGTCCGAATTTCACGTCCTCGGTAAGGGTTCTATTCAATTTGAAACGTTTGTACAGTCACTTACAAGCCGGAAATCGAACCAGGGCTTTTTATTTAGTAACCCAACGTCGCACCAATACACCAAATTGGCAACTGCAAATTGATCGCTTGTTAGTGTTCTTTACGGTTAAGGAGTTTTTTCCCACTTCCGTAGCAATGCTATCTTCGTGTCTCTAGTCGCAAGTAGTCCTGCCAGCCAATACGATACGGTCTATACAAAGCGAACTTTTAATTACCAACATAGATTACTAGGAACGAGGAATGAAAGGGAATCAGTGAATGTTGTTAATTAAGAGTAGGGTCGAAACCTTCAAAGTATTATTGAGGCAGGGCCATTCTCGCACAGGTGGATTACTCCTTAGAAAGTAAATATTACTTCCTAGCAGGTGCTTCCAGTTGCTAATTTGGATAATTGGTAGCATATCGGAAAGCTAATGCAGAGAACCCAGGATCGAAACCACACTAGGATGATCTTCTGTTCTTTAAGAAAAATATTTTTTCTCTTTATATATATCACAGGCGAGGATACGGAGCAAGCAGTGCTTGCCAACGGAATTTCAAGATAACTTTTTTGAACGAACAGTTTTTTTGTAAAGAAGCGCACGCTTTCTTTTGCTGCTTTCAATGTTATGAAAACTTTCGCTAAATTTAGCGTACATCAATTTTGCAGCTAAACTGAGCGGTTCGCAAAGCAAGCGACCAGAATCTCAGCATTTTCTGTCCCTCCAAAACCATGTCTAAAATTTTATGGCCGAGGAAGGGGAGGAAGGAGATGGTCACGCCGTATAAAGGATAGAAAAAGCTATGGATGGGATAGCTTCTGACGAAGATGTCTGGCAACACAAAAGCTGTTGTTCTTAATTCTGTTACAATGCTGTCAGTTGGTGGGATTTTGTAAGGTGTAGCGGGAATTTTCATACTGAAACGGGAATTCAAGCACAATGTCAACTTACAACGCAAAGTGATTATTTTTTCAGTTTTGTTAAAACATTTTATCGTCGCGTTGAAGGCAGAAGGGAAGTGAAGTATTTTTAATATAACGTGCGCCCATCTGCCTTGAAAGCAACGCTCACACGTGTGTGTAACTGTGTATGTGGAAGTTATGGAACCCCAGAATTTCTATGGATTTTTATTTATACAAGTTTGGCGGGATTTTGTAGAGCTCAGCGGGAATTCTTGAATAGTTGGAAGGGAATTCGGTTTTAGGAAAACTTATAGCACTGGTTATAAAGTGACACATGAAATATTAGTACAGTTCCGTACCTTTTAATATACTTCCTAATCTGGTTGCGTTCGTCTAAACTCGTGGTTGTGTTACCGGTAATTATTTTACATGAATCATAATTATCTTTTTCATATACAAATATTCAACCTTATCAAATTACATAAATGTGTAAACAAATGTAATACATAACAATATATCGATTTTCTGATATAGAATAATATATTGCAGTACTTAACGTTAGTTTTTGATTCACTGCTGTATCCCGTAACGTTTCACAAAATGATAATGATGCTTTTCCAGTACATCAGCACCGAGTGCTTGCCTTGTGTAAGAAACCACGCTTCGCCACTGATATATATATAGGGTGCGGAAAAACTACGTAGCCAAACTTCGGGAGGTGACGCCTCTCACAACTTTTAAAGAGACAGGTATCTGGTTTCTGATTGACCTCCTGCCTGCCAATCCGATACGGTCTTCACGAAGTCTAGCGTCTAAACTTAGAAAGGCCTATTTTCGAAAGCTTGAAAAACACGAGTTAATAAACTGTTCAATAAAAAAAAAAAACAACGTACCTGACTTATCTAACCTTCACTTGCTCTTGGTCAAAATTGTGGAATGGGAGCGTAGGGGATTCCCCAAAGGAAGTGGGGGATTTTGAGGGAGTCCCACGACATTGGGTATCCGAAGCAGTGCAAAGCAAAACAGCATATGAGGCACAGGCTACAGCGTTGCAAACTCGGGATAAAGACATCTAAAACAACAATATCGTGATGAAAGAAGTTAGTGTATTTCGTACAAGTTATCGAAAACCGGACTATCGTGTACGTATACAAACTATGGGGGAACTAAAAAAATAATCAATACTATAAGCTAACGTAGTAAGCGCCTGAAACACGTAGGTATATCGGTGTGAACCTTAGAAATGCCAAAGTCAATAAACGAGTGCAATTAATCCATATGCTGAATGTCCATATTGTGTACGGCAAAATCTGTGGTGAGGAGTGAAGAAACAGAGCATGTCACTAAAGTTCTGAGTAGGAAGTACTGATACATTTGTGAACAATCCTTGCGGAATCACAACAATGGTTCAATATTGCCACCTTCCACATCCAAACACAGAGTGCATCTGTTCCGAAGAGACTGGCGCACTCGTGCAAAGATTCCTAGGATGTGCCTGATAGTGTCTGCAGCCACAGAAATTCGAACTACGAGATCCTCCACAGTCTCTACTGGTTCAGAGTAAACCAAATTCTTTAGATGGTCCCACAGAAAATAATTCAGTGGGGTCAGATCGGGTGAATGTGGAGGCCAGCCAACAGGCTCCCCTCGTCCATTCCATCTTTCTCCAAACGTTACTCAAAGATATTCGCGAACGGTGGCACCAAAGTGCGCTGGCGCCCCATCATGCTGGAACCACATCTCTGCACGGATACGCAATGGATTATCTTCAAGTCATTCTAGTAGCTCGTGTTCCAAAAATACGCGGTAATTGTGCTCATTTAACGTCGCTGGAAGTATCTAGGGGCCAATTATATAGTCGCCCACGATCCCTGCCCACACATAGACACCAAACCGATGTTGATAGCTGCGAACAAACATACCGTGCCCAAATGTGACTGTTACGGCTGTTCACACACCCCTCCCTAGTGAAATATGCCTCGTCGGTGAACAGGATCAATGACGGAAAATTAGGCATCTCCATACACTTGTCCAAGAACCATTGCGCAAAGCGGTGTCTGTGAGGAAAGTCCTGTTGTTGGAGGTGCTTCATTCTTTGTAAGTTGTGCGGATGTAACTCGTTCTTATGCAGAACGTTCCAAACCAGCCGTCGGTCAATATGCAATTGCCTAACAACAGTTCGTGTGCTTTGTGTCGGGTCATATTCAAACCACCGAAGAATGTTTTCGTCCAATTCTGGAGTACGTGCTGACCTCCCGCGTCCAGTGTTAAGTCTATTGACACGAAATGAACCTGTTTCTCGCAAGCACTGATGAATTGCACCAAATGTGTGAAGGTTCGAAAAGATTCTATTCGGATACTGTTCCTGATAAATTCTACATGCTTCACGCGCAGCACCATAGGTAAAGTGCATATCTCCCATTTCGCTCCATGTAAAGCGTTCCATGTTCCAGCACACAATACTGTCCAGTGTCTGGCACTCGACACTAAGGCGCATGTATTTCACACGAACACGCTCAGTATGAAACACACTTGTATTGGACACCGTCGCAATGTATGCTATTCACCAGTATGGCACAGACATTCAACACTAGCTCATCCACCATGCTCCACACGTGCTGTACTTCACAGGTCGACTGCAACTATTACGAGACTTGTGACATAAGCTGGTGTCCATTGAAACTAACACCAACACTGATCAGCAGAGCCGTAGTGAAGCAAAAACAAGGCAAACTACATGCTATATGATCAAACTACTTGGTATGATCATATAGCACTCGCTACATCTTACTTTTCACTTTGACTAGCCTCTCGGAAAAATGAAAAGGCAAACACACCAGAAAGAATTTACAACATTCCTTCTACCAGTAACAGGTAGCAATTGTGCAAGCGTTGTTTTTTTTTCAAGATCTCAGCTGGATACATCGGTACATTGCAGCTACCTAGTACTTCAACTCGGCAGTGACATTCTGTTTCATTAATCACAACTACATCAGGTTTTCGTTCATTGTATGTTCCTCTTACTCCTGCTTGTTTTGCAGTACCCCTGTGTGTGACTGGTCACGCTCGCTGCCTTGTAATCAAAGGAACCAGGTTTCGATTCCAGGTGAGCACACAATAGATTCGGAGTCCACGTTAAACTATAGGTCCCGTCCTCAAAAACACAGTACGTTAATAACATTTCACTCACTCACGTGGTGAACATTACCAATCGCGCTTACTTTGATATTAACATAAACGAAGCTACAAATACAGTACATTCTCTGACGTGGCAATACGGTAAGTTGTAATAAGGATGAACATGAAGTCTATCCTTTTGTGATGAAGTACATAATCACCGTCATCCAACCACATAATAACATTCTCTCTCGCTGATAACAGCTAAGCTAACCTTTCGATACAAATGTGTATTCCCTGCTCCCGGTTGTTATGCAACCACGCATAGTTACACAAAATCGTTCGCCATAGGACATCTGTTGGAGATTTCGACCTGCTGTAAACGGATTATTGTTCGTTGCTTGATACTCGTTCTATTCATGCTTCTCTTGACCCACCTTTACTGCAGCGCATTTCTGGGACTCCCTCAAAATCCTCCACTTCCTTTGGGGAATCCCCTGCGCACCCATTCCACAATTTTGAAACCTGCGTTTTTGGAACGAATAGGTGTAAAGTCTTTGACGGCACCAAGCCGCATTACCTCTATCGTTATTCGTTTTGGAAATAGGAAGCTCCAAAGTTCATTTTCCCACGCTTTCGGCACGCTGTAGCTCCTCACCGGGGCTAAATTTTCCCCCGGTCTCTATGTCTTTTTTGCTTCTTTCAATGAGAGGCCTTCCGAAGTTTGGCTACGTAGTTTTCCCACACCCTGTAATAAAATTGGAGACCAAGAGCAAGTAAGGGTTAGATAAGTCAGGTACGTTTTTTTATTGAACAGTTAATTAACTCGCGTTTTTCAAGCTTCCGAAAATAGGCCTTTCTGTGTTTAGACGCTAGTATTAAAAGTTAAGACCGTATCGGATTGGCAGGCAGGAGGTCAATCAGAAACCTGTCTTGTTAAAAGTGTTGTTTATGTAGTAAGATTTTTTATTCAGAACCATTCGCCCTCCTCCCCAAGGGAAGCTCAGATGAAAACAATACGGCGCCTTCTCTCGCGTAGGCGCAGATCTCCTTGAACTATAAGTAACCCTGAGTAGAGTTTGACCGACAGCTCGTGGCTTGGTCTGGTGGTCAGCGTGTCGGAAAGCTGATCCAGAGATCCCATGATCGAATCTTGGCGGCGTGTTTTTTTCTAATCGACTATTTGAAGTTCTAAAAGTACGATTCTCCGAATGTAAATCCACGTAAAGCCACATGTTAGCTAGATGTTATGTGATAACAGTAAGTATCACTGCGAGACCACCGGTTGCCAGCTTCCAGCGTGCCACGTTAGTAGGATGTTGGCTTACGAAATAAAAAAATCCGGATTCGATTCCCAGCGGGGGGCCAAGATTTTTTATTTTTTGTTAAAAATATATTTTTATAAGTTCAAATTTATTATTAACAATTGCTTTCTTGCATTTTTCGTAGGTTATCTAAAACTAGTGACTATGGATTAGGGTAGGTTGGGTAAGGTCAGGTTCGGTTATGTATCTTTACACTTTCGTTTCTTTAAAAAAAAATACATTTCTATCTGTTTATATTTGTTTTTAATAATCGGTTTCTTCCATTGGCAGTGACCATGGTGTACCGGAGGTTAGGTAAGGTCAGATTCGCACAGACAGATAGAAATGTATTTTGAAACAAAGAAACGAAAGTATAAAAATACATAACGGATCCTGTCCTTAGCTAACCTACCCTAACCCATGATCACTAATTTTAGATAATCTACGAAAAATGAAAAAAAAAATCATTTATTAATAATAAAGGGTCTAGGACGATAAGACGATGCAAACTGCCTTGGAACGAATCGTGATAAAAAAAACAAATGCTACCATAATCAGCATAAAAATAATGGCTCTCCAGCAAATTTCAACCAAGAAGATGCTAACCTAACTTCATAATAAATTAAAGAGTCTTTTTTGGTAATTTAGCAATATCTCGGTCGGATTTGCACCTACGATGACCTGTTTTTTAAACTGAAGATTTCTCAAACTCTACAAGATGGTAATTTGTTTACATTTGTTGACGCAAAATTAAAATTTTGAGAGTTTAGAAAATTTGATAATTGAATTTAAAAAACTAAGATTCTTTTGTGTTTGTGTTTCTTGACTCCCTTACTTGAGAACTCAAACTAACAGAATTAGTTTCTCATTTCATATATATGAGTCGCGGTGGCTCGGTTGATAGAGCGCTCACCTCTGGTGCGAGGGGTCGTCGGTTTACGCCATGTGGAATTTGTGGTGGACAAACACTGTTAGCGTGGATTTTCTCAAGGTGCTCCTGTTTCTTCTACTTTCTTCATTCCACTAATTCAGCCCATCTTCCATCTGACTTGAGCAACAGTTGCATAAAGGTCTGTCTAACTGCATAACTTATGCAGTTGCATAAGTTCAAATTCAAAGCTCATTTTCAGAAGTTGCTTATCGACTCTGGTGATCTGCTAGGTCTGTGAGAGGCTGATGTCTGGTGTTTGCAGCCAGTTTATATCTGAAAACGACGGTATTTGAACTCATCCTTTTGTGCATTTTATTTTTATCTAATCCTTTTGTGGGTGTAGACCATTGTATGCTAGTACATACTTATTTAGTGCGAAAGTTCCAGGTATAATCCCAACTAAGACATTTTCTTTTCAATTAAAACTAGGACACATTAATCTTTTATCAAATCTACATAGGGATTCTGCAAGGAATTTCATATTGGGGGTGTAAATCCAAATTTGGATGGTGTAAGTAGAATATTAGGTTAGTTTTCTATGGATTTTTAACCGTCGGGGTGTGTGCTCGAGAATTTGAATAAGTGCTAAAAGCCACGGCGCCAAGAACCACGAGTGTCAAAATCCAGAGCGACAGATTTACAAGAGAAGGCTGACATTGAAATGTGTTTAAAAAGCTAAGGTTTCGTGTGAAAGTTACAGTAAGTTGTATGTGCGTGCGCAAGCAGGTATCTTAATTTATCATTTATAAGAATAAGTTGATGTAAATGTTACAGCGTTGCCACTTTTAATCACATATAAGATAGAAAGTCGAATCGTGGATTTAGACCCTCTTTTCTTTTAAATGTTTTTTTTTTCACTAGACTTAGAAATCGTGCCTTTTGATACGCTTAAACCAGTTTCTCAGTAATCGTGGCTTCTGACATCGTGGCTTTTAGCATCTAATGGGGAATTTTGGGGCTGACATCATCCATTGGTGGGGGAGGGGTCTGGAAGAGTCCCTATGTCTATATAATTGAGATGAGCGAGTGGTGGCATTTAATGGAATGTTTTAGAAATTTGATTTGAGCCTTGTTACAATATAAACAGTAAATATTTTGTGTTTAATAATTGAGTATTGTTACCATGGTAACGGTCATAAAACGTGGATGGTTGTCTACTCTATCAGAATACTAATTATGGGGGGAATAATAGGTTTACGTAATACATAAAATGGTATTTAATCTTAAAGTCTCATGAAAACCATACAGTCTTTCACCAGTTTCAAATCTTTTAAAAGGATGTTGCTTATTTCAGAAGGAGAGGTACAACAGATAAAATGAAGAGTGGAAATATATAACGGGCCGAAACCCACAATGTTTATTACTCAAAAGTGGGGCTTCTCTAGTCTAGGAAATACCCATATAAATACATTATATTAACTGTTTGTGGGATCTCTCTTTATTACTTTGAGTTCAACTATCCGTTGCCCGTTACATTTACATATGCTTAAAATACATTAAACCGAACATCTCAGAATCGACATTTTTGTTTTTGAGCCCATAATATATTTCCATTCTTTAATTACGGGAAGTGCTTACAGCCTGTTTAGTAGAAAGTCGAAAGTATCCAAGGACATCCTCAAATAGTCGAAGAAGCGATCGGAATGATCTCGGAGTTGTCTGTAAAGATGATGAAATTCCCTGTACATACTTCTAACTTCATTGATTAGGTGAACACTATATCTTTTCCCCCTAAATTTTGTTAGAATTTATTACCTTTAGGTTTCTTTGGCTCAGGCCAGGATAGGATAGGGGAAAAGACACTTGAAGAATTCAGACAGGGCATACGTTTAAGGTACCATACCGGCATTTGCCTGGTGTAACAGAAAAGATGGAAATAACCCAGTCAGGATGATCGTCCGCTGGTATCCAACCCAAGACCGTCCGAATGCGAAGCCAACGCTTTATCAACTGAACTACGCCCCCTCTATTTGTTTGCTCAAGACATAGTGGTATTTATAATAACTATTTTCCAACAATAAAACTATTTCGAAAACAGCAAAGTTTCTTGAATAATCATATAACTTGAGTTTTCTTTTCTATAGAAATTTTTTCTTAAGGGTAATGTAAAGCAGCGATCTCCAATAAAAGATGGCAGCACTACCATCTGTCTAATGTATTTTAATCGTTGCACGAAATTTCAATGTTGCTCCTACAAATTCAAGCTTAGTAGTTCTAGTAGGGATGAAAGTTCATAGCCAATTCGAAAGTTCGATCAATGCTGATTTTTTATTTCCTTTTCTCTTCGTTGTTGAAATTGTTTGATTGTGGTTTTGAATATCGAAACCTATAAGAATATCAAAACCTATCAACAATGAACAAAAATGAAAATCAGCATAACTCTTGAATTAGTTATGAACTTTCTTCCCTGAAAGTTAGATCTCTCTAGGCTTGAATTTGTAGGAGCAGCATTGAAATTTCATGCAACTATAAAATACATTAGACATATACGGAGGATGTACTGCCATCTTTTGTTGGAGATCATTGTTTTACATTAACCTTAAAATAATTCGTTGCTCGCTCGCTCCCGGTATTGCCAGGCTGTCGCTTATGCGCTTGCTCACTCTGTTGTACGCTGGTAGTATGTCCGTAACCTAAAGGTAGGGCTGCTATTAGTTTCGGAAAACCTGGGACCGTAATAGAATTGAGATCAGTGTTCCGAAAATAATTCTCGGGACACATAAATGTCCCGGTTTTCATAGAAGAAAGAAAGGAAAAAAATATTGTCTTCAAGCGATTAGGGCCTACATTCTCTTCAGTTTATGAATACGGGACCTCAAAAAGTTAAAACAAAAAACCTTGAATACACAAAACAAGGATTAAATCAAGTTGACAATTCAACTGCTTACAAATTGAACGACAAATTTGTTTCATTGGACGAGGACAAAGCGTTTTTCAATAGTTATTGTTGTCGGCATTACTCTTTGTTTCCATCTGTATCTTGATTCAAAGTTATTTGAACCACTGACTGAATTTTTTTGATAATTTTCCGCTGATCATAACAATATCAAGAAGCAAAAGCATACTTTGTTTAATAAAATCGAATACACAGCAACAGAAAATCTTTAAAAATTTCGTTAAAATAGGAACATATGAAGTGCAACAAAGTTATTTTTTTTATTATTGATTAAAGATTGTTTTCTGCCTTTCCGTCCTTTTACGCAACAATGACCACGTGTTCCTGTTGTTCCTTCGATCAGTACTCCCATGCACGGACTCAGGATGATTAGAACAGAGCAGAAACATCTCAAGAATGTGAGTTTTTGTTTATTTATAACAATAGATATAATCTTGATTGTTTTGAAGTTTTGGGTAGCTTTTTTATTTATTATACTCATTTACTGGAAGGAAAATGATTAAAGCGTTTTTTTTATATTACACATTTGAAATATTTTCGTACACTAGCAGCGTCCCGGATTTTTTCACTTCCGAAATATCGGAAACCTACTAAAGGAGATAAATTAATTAATTTCAATTCAATTCAATTCAAACACACGAATAGAGGTGTATTTATTGTAGAATTCCCGTTTTCTGTGCTTCAATTCCCGTTTGGGGACATTTAGCAAAAAAAATTCCACCATGATGCAAGAACTTTGAAAATCCCGTTTCCGGGGCATAAATCTCGTCAACTAACACAACTGTAAAGCCACTTGCTTCCTTCCCTTGAAATGGCCTTTTATTCTTGTGTTCAATAATAATAACTTGAACACTTCGTCAATACATATAGCTGTATGAGAGAATTATATTTTTAACAGTGATGCTACGTTCTTAACCACGATGTTAACTCAGAACTTTCCGTAGGTTAATATTTTTTTCTGCAGTAATAAAAGTTTGTTTCACATTTTTTTCTTTTCATTTTCTATGAAATAAAAATGTTATAGGTTAAGTAAATAAAACACAAATGAAATTAACTAAAACAGCATGAAGTGTATTTTCTTTTGTTTTTAATGTGAAGGACACAGTACAAT
Source organism: Lepisma saccharinum (assembly GCA_022664845.1). Taxonomy (NCBI): domain Eukaryota; kingdom Metazoa; phylum Arthropoda; class Insecta; order Zygentoma; family Lepismatidae; genus Lepisma; species Lepisma saccharinum. The sequence goes on along the minus strand of JAGDQP010008400.1, from coordinate 42,255 downwards.
TAATTTGTACAAAATAATATATTTTGCAACCACATGGAAGTTTGCTTTTCTTCAGACATAATTTTCTTTTTAATATTTATTATTATTATAATTTTATTTAATCATTTACTTTTCAAGGTCTTTTATTTACTTTCTTAAAATATTCGACTTGTTCTTGAAAAATATCAGTGCTAATTTTAATTACAGATTATCATGGAAAAATACCGATATGTTTTCTTTTATCAATTAAGTCGTGCATTTCACACTATAGGACGGGAAAAATGTTTTGTTTCTGTTTTATTTAAAGGTCATAAAGTTAAAAAATAAATATGTAACATGATATTTCACTGGAGTAAAAAATATTATTTTACATGCTAGATAGGGAAAAAAATATTTACACAACATAACGGTTAGTATGTTTTAAAATATTTTCAGTACTTGAAAACAATAGTTATAAACATACCACGTTGTACCAAAAACACACATTAATAAATAAAGAAACAACAGAGATTTTGTTTCTGGTGCATGTTTATACCGTATTTAAATTAACATTTAATTATATTTATGAAACCTAGTTATGAATTACCTGCCACTCTTTTTTTAATGCTTATTCAGCTAATAAAAAAGCGACGATATTTTTATTATTATTTTTTAAAAAACAATTTAAGCCAATACATTTTGAAAATTAATTATTTAATTTGAAGTATGTGCTTTACAATTTGCTTACACCGTAAATAAAATGCCATTCGTCACTTATTTATTACATTGTTCTTGTTGCCTGTTTTCTTATTTCTAGAAAGTAATATATATATATAAAATAAATCTGAAACATAACTGAAAACATATGTCAAATTCACAGATATATTCCACAAAATCACTTTCAAACAGTGCAACTTTTATTTTGGTAAGAAAAAAAAATGTATATTTAGTTCAATACAAGATAATTTTGTGCTGTAAATTTGTTTGATTCTGAATTTCAATAAACTTATTTTAAATCG
>JAGDQP010008400.1:13500-40878 GCA_022664845.1 Lepisma saccharinum | reverse complement strand
TATATATATATATATATATAAATGGCCTTTCCAATAATTTTTGAAGAGGTTTTATGACAGAAGTTTTCATGCTCATACTGAATTAAATGAGCAACAATGTTACGAAATTCTTTCTGCACTAAAAGCGATGTTAAGGAGATTTTACAAATGTGAATGCTTTGTTGAAATTTGTTCCACTTTTCACATTGCTTCATGCATGAAGTACACTACTTCAGTAGCCCATAAGCTGAAGGTATATCTGCTTAATTGTATTACTGAAGATATAACACTGAATTCTTTTTAAAATAATATAACAAGTCTACTGGAGCCGGCGAAAATTGATTCCTGGCATTGTTGCCTGCAACAAACGTAAGAGGATTATGGGTAGGAAAGCTCCATGTTTCGAAGATATTGCAACCTTATCACTTGCACAAGTTATATTTTTTCCCCTTGGTTCTGAAACAATACGTCCCGTACTTATTCAAACGCGGCAGACAGAATCAATCATGTGTAGACTTGGCAACAGCGCTTTTCGCTCTCTGTCAGACAACGAAATGTCAGATATCAACTCTCGCCGACTCAACTATACTGTATCTCATTGGGACAGGAAAATCAGTCCCATTTCTCTCCGGCCCATTATAAAAGCATTGTTAATGGATCAAGCACCAGCCACTACAGAATTTTAGGATTACGTTTTGTATATGTATTCAAATATTTCAGTGGATTTTTACTTTTTTAGAAAACACCAACTTTCTACAGTAACAGGTTTACTTCCATTAACTTGGAAAATGAAAACTCCCAAAGCTTGTATTGAGGTTTGTATTAAGTCTAATGTAGTTCAAATCGTATAATAAAAATAATTATAAAAAATAATTAGTAGTTTTAGTCTTCTTTGTCTTGAGTCGCTAATTAACAGTAGAAAAAAATAGGACCGAAATAGTGGAATCATTCAGCTCAAGGACATTGGTGTCTAATTATAAATCTTGGAAAGCCAATTTGCTATGTGTATAAGCACGAACGGCGGTGGCGGAGTAATTTTTAATAAGAAACTAATTGAAATTGTAAGTCATGTGAATGCACTACTTTCAAGATCGTCAGGAAGGTAATGATTTACTAGAAACTTTGAACCAAGATAATCGAAGTTTCGTATGCTTGGATACTCGCTAAGAAGTAAGAATGTAGTAAAAATTAAGATACAAAAACAGAAATAAAAACGAAAAAATTTACTTGCTTTAGTAATTTGCTTTCTCTGATCCTCTAGTTTACAATATAATAACGTATTTCGCCCATACACTGAAAATGGCCATACAATTCCCTTGACTTAAATCCTATCACTATACAATTCTCGCCTTCAATTCTTGTATATTTTTTTGTTATAAAAGAGCGGGAAGAGGACTGGTAAATGAAACATACTTATCTTACCTCTTTCGAACTCAACAAATAATAAATTCATTATTATTTTCAATTCTTTACTTTTAAATACAGAAATTAATTTTCTAAATTTATGTTTGAGCACATGTACTTGAAATTTTTTTAAACAAATATTAAAAAATATGTTCTTCTTGGTCTTGGTACTATCTTAAAATTGATATTTATGATATAGTCTTTAACTTTTACAAATGCACGAAATAAAATGTCGGTAGAACAATACTAAAACAATTGTCTTTTGTTTTTTAAAATAATAATTTTATTTAGTTTGTTTTCTTCTTTTTCTTAAAAAAAGGGCAAAACAAAATAAAATAATTAATACACTCTGCCCAACAGTTCGTCAGGTGTCAGTTCGCCATCTTGATTTTCATCTATGAATTTGTGGACAATAATCCTGGCCAGTTCTGGATTGTTCTGGATTTCCTCAACAAACCAATCAATCGGAAAGCTGTAACGAAATAAAAACATGCATTATAAGTTTTATTTTCTGTGTGAAAAGGAAAGAAAAAGCATTATTTGCATTAATTATAAATATTTCAATGGTCAGAATTGAAGTAGTGGACCAGCTAAAGATAAATTGTAAGTGAACTTTAAATATTTAATACTTTTTAAAAAAATTAGTTAAGTATTTCAATGAGCTCTCTCTTGGACGGTATTATGAGTTGTGAGCCGCTCTGTTTGAGTTCAGGCAGTTAAAAGAAATACACCAATGAAGTATAGATTTAGGTAATTATTTTTCTGAGATCTTTATGGAAAATTAAGAGACAAAAAATCTACCGAAATACACTGCTGATAATTTCTAACACTCTCAACATGGTATGTAGGCCTATACTAGTTTTGTCCGATCATATCTTAGAAACTGATAAACACAAAGAAGTCATTCTGTTATACATAATCTAGATATTTGTGTGTAATTTATAATGTCAAAAGAATACTTCCATATCGTTTGTATAGGATATACAGAAATTCAGACAACTTTGAAGGAAAAATAGAAAATCTTAATATTTCGGAAATGTTTTAATCTCTTCCGTAAAATCGCACGTACTTATTGTTTGCAGTGTTGAGTACTTCTAGGTACTTTATCCCCAAAATACCTTAAGGATATTAGGACTATTACTTTCACGGTAACAACAATGGAAAAATGGTTGTTTTTAAAAAGTTCGCCATATTTTGACGCCATTTCTCAACAAGCACATAAAAAAGTTTTTTTAAAACCTAATTGAGACGCACTTATGTGGGAAATGTACAATAGCCTAAAATGTATGTAGGAAAAAAATAATATTACGAGCATTTCTGGAGCACTTTGGTAACCTTAAAATATAAAGGATTTTTCGAATGTGAACACCTGATTTAGGGGAAGGTACCCTATAATGATTCCTGAAGAGAAAACGATACCCCGCCGCTACTGACCAAACTGGTGGCGCTATCTGTCGAGTGCCTGTCTGTCGACGTCATCAATGATGATTAGTTGAAGTTCTATTGTCGAAAATGACGTAGAAGTACGTAGTTTCTACTACGGAAGAAAATCTGTAAACGAAGTGCATCGTTGATATTGACGTCATATAACGGTCTCTCGAATTTACTGCCCTGGACTATTTCCAAAGGAAGATCCTTGAAACTGTGTGCACCAGAGAGGTATGACGACCATTCACGAAGCCAGACAAACCTGTATTGAAAAGGTTATGGCCATTGTTGAAGACCTATAGGCACTCGTATTTGGCACAACTCCAGTAGAAATTAACAGCGCTAGTGTGATATGGCACAGTCCGACGATTTATTGCAACTAAGTTAAAATGGTCACCTCTTTCCTTTGCAACTCCCATGAATTCTATACAATGCACATTTCAACGCTTGTCAAAAAGTATGCCCGAGCTGTCTTCCACTTGGTCCAAACTTTAACGCCCTGTAGCGGACAAACGAAGCCTTACCCGGTCGAATTGTTTACACCGGCATTATCAGCATCGGGGTAAATATATATATATATACACGAAGCCTTATATAAAAAAAATCCTGTTCGAACGCAAACTCTTCCCTTGTGAGTAGCAATTTCATATAACTATAATATCAATGTAGAACTGTTTGGTAAAATAAGAATAATCACACTAAATAATAATAATAACAATGTCCTGGAACACAATTATATAGTTCACTTAAAGATGAACATTATTACATAGAAAATAAGACACAGATCATAAATTATTTTTACATTTTTTTTCTCTATTTGCCATTTTAAAGGACAACCAGCAAATAAGAAATATATGGAAAGTGAATCTGGTAACCAACAAAAGTGTCAAAAAGAACTTTTAATATCGCTGTTGGAACTTAATTGCAATAGGGGAACGCTGGGCGGAGTGGAATACTTGACGTTTATTCCTAAACAACTACTAACAAATATGAGAGAATTTTATTACATTCTTTATTATCATACTTATACAGAACAATAGAAGAGCGACAAAATTCTAACTCTTTTCGTAAACTTAGATTTTAGAAGACAATGCAGATAGCCCCGTTCTGTCGCGCAGAACGGGGTGTTGTATTGTAATTGTTATATATGACTCGTATATTTCGCTATGAGACACAGCATCCTCGCCATTAATATCTGCATCTTTACACGAAACATGTGCCCACTTCTTACAAGAAACACATGAAACCCATTCTTCACTTGAAGACGCTCTCTTCCTCACTGGATTCAGACTTTAGCTCAGACTATTCTAAAAACATTTTTCTGCCTATTGTTCATAAATGATGTCTCCTTTCCTTTCCCTTAATAAAGATTTTCTTAATTTTGTCGAGAGATCTCAGCACCATACAAGCGAGGTAGATGGTTTTCCCAATTTTACGCTTCTTTCCTATTCCGTCGCTTGATCCCCTGTGTGCCACTCTTCGTAACCTGATGAATGTGGAATATGGTTGTGACGTCACTTGCATTATGCACATAGCTTTGTTTAGTATTTTTGTCACCTATGTTACCCCCTGGATCGAATTATATAAACTCATATTTTGGTTAATTCACTTACATTGTGTATGCAAAGAATTATCTATTTTTTTTCGGCTGAACATTATTTGATGTCTAAAGCTTTTGGATTCGTAATGCTTGTATTTAAATATTTAGGACAAAATATGTATATTGAACCATACAACCTCTATAAGTGTGCGTATACAAAGGACATTTCACTTTGCGCATTAATACATTTGAGTATTTGTTATATCTTCGGAACTATTTTATGTATCAGCGAAAATCAACGGACTTCCCCGAGGATGGAGTATATAAATCGCTGTAATGCAATGTAAACTTCACTTTTTTACATGGGCTTCGGACCAAACAGGTTTTAGGTTATGTAAAGACAGGTGACCTGGAGACAAACCAAGACTATATCTTCTGATAGGTGGTATTCATGTTTTCCTTTGGACTATCTTCAGATATGTGGTTCTCAATAAAATATTTATTACCTTGATCCTCTTTCGTTCCCTTCATTGGTTCCTTTCCTTTGGTTCATCTTCAGATAGGGCGATCAAGACAAATCCTATGACTCCTTCTCCTTAATGACTCGTCTTCAGATAGGCAGGTTAGCATCATCCTATATGCAGGCCCGCCTTCAGATAGGCGGGTCAAATTAATTTAATATTTGCCTTTCGGCTCATCGGATAATCCCACACTAGAAGTCGAAGCAGTGGTAAAATTATATAAAGTAATTTGAGGTAGCTTGTAGCAGTTGCCATCCCCCTCCCCCCTCATTCAGGCATTTCCCCCCCCACATTTATGAATTATTGGAATTGTGTAGAAACTTTTTACTGTGTTGATCCGCCTATGTAACTTTTTGGGAACGTTTACACGCAGTAGGTTGGCAACACTAGACCGGCATGTAATGATGGAGCAAGCAGAGTGAGTTGCTTCGTTATCAAGGGCAAGATGGCGGCGAACTAGAAGAAAGGAACTGAAATCTCCTCTGCATTTTTTTTTTACAATATTCCAAACATTTTTTTTTACATTTCCTTCAAGAAATTTTTCTCAGTAATGTTATAAAGTGTTGCAGTGTTTTATATAATAGTTTTACATCATGAAAATTCAAAATTAACTGTGAAAACATCAAATGCGACAGTGACAAGAGAGTTGAGAGTGACTGACAGCTATGGCGGACAGAAACCATAGCAACAAATAAATGACTAACCTTAAAACATCAATTATTAAGACTGTTAGACTGCAAAACTGTATTATACTATAAATATTATTATAAAACAGCAAGTAGTAAAGCGAAAGGGCAATGGATGGGCATAATTAGCCATTTCCGCGCTAGATTACAAAATACGAATACGTTATCAAAATTTTCTGCAATGTTAGTGGTTGTGCAAGTGATGGAGTATTGAACTGTACGAGTGGAATCTGTACGTCATAGTGTTTATTCAGATATTGGGCATGCATGAAGTCCGACTTCTGTAAGTAATAATTTTCATTTAATAGCAGTGCAGGTCACCAACCTCTGCCAGGCCTGTGTGCGTTTGCGAAGTTGGATCAGTGAATTATTTCGCCTGCTTGAAAGTGTTTATTTACTTACAGTGAGCGTACAGGCATTATGTATTTGTACACCAACAGCTCGTTTCAGTTATTGTCATCGCATCATACATTGTGTTAAAGCAAAGTTGATTTTGCTTCTGCCCGTATTGATTCCTTAATGATGGAGGCAGTGGCAAAAATAGTAATTGCTGTGTTCCCCCCACTCCCTATTACTTTCGTGCGTCAACAATGCTTTGTCGATAAACAACGGATTAAGAAAGAAAATAAAGCAATTCTTCCTTGCCATAATAATAAATATGATTTGTCTTTTGCTTCACGAAACTGAGTGAAAGTATTTCTTAAATAATAAACTTTTTTTTTTTTGCTGGTACGGAATAACATACTGAAGGTAAATGATGTGTGACTGTAAAATCTCATTTTGTTATTTGGAAACAGGCCTGTGGTATTCGTAGCATCCGTAATACGTCGTTATAAAGTATTTGTAATATAATCTTATAGCGTTAAATATTTTTAACAGATATAAGACGTGCACGACAAGTTTTTTTTTCACTTGAAGATTACTAATATAATATAAGGTACGCGTTATTTCATTTACATATCTGTAGAGAAACATTTTTTTTCTGAACGTGACCAATCCTTATTTGAGCCCAGTATCTCAGTTGAGTGTAGCACACCGCGTGTGAATTCTGAGATATGTTAAAGTTGTTCGCTGATAGGATAGAACCGGAGCGGGTAGCCCCTGGTCCCCCCTCGTACATGAGTCAAGAAATAAGTATATTTAGTCTACTTATCCGTGAAACGTTAAGAAATGTTTTAGAATTGTGTGCTATTTCTTGACGTTGTCACTTTTAAAAAAAATATAAACAATAGTAGGCCTAATAACGAGCATTTTTTTTTTGTAATTTAATTAAAGATACCTGTTGTGTTTGCAAAACTTAGCATATGTAATATTAAGGTGGCACGCGTCTGTTGATGTCAATTATTTTAATGAAACCTACCTCTCTGACCCATCCTTCCCAAGATATATACATCTGAGTGTATTTTGTAATAAAGCTTACATTGGCTTGGATGCATCTATTGTTGTAATCTTGTGAGTGTATGCACATCAGTTCTGAAACTCTTAAAATACTAAAAGTATCGATACAGTACGAAGCATGGTAAGTGTATTGTGTAAGTGTATGTATAGGAGAGTTACTTACTTTATATATGCCAATTGCTATAGAGGAAGTGATTGCCTGAGCTATTAACATTTTCTTAAGACACATATGATTAATTAATTGTGTTGTTGTTATTGACTTTAGGGAGCATAACTTTCCATTATATTTTTAGCTATTTCATCTTTATTAATCGCTCTCACTCAAGCAACAACAATAGGGTAATAATATTGATATTCCGAGACAGTTGTATACATTTTGATCGGTAATCCAATGACTCAGTCTTATGTCCCTTTCGAGCTCTCCACATTGTGTGTGACTGCGAGATTTACAAAGAGAAAAAAAGTAGTGTATTTCGTTCAAATATACGGACGTTTAATAGTGTATTCAGTTGTGAATGTTGAAATAAATTTTAAGTGTATTCTCGTCCAAATATGCGAACGTTCACACAGGTAATTTTGAAAATACAGTCGCAAATAGTCATTGTTGAAGGACTTGGGCCAGAACAATACAGGGGCACAGTTAAATATAATTATAGCTTAATCATACAAGCTGTTGAACACAAATTTCTTATTTATTTGTAGGAATAGGTTGAGAAAAATAAGATATCTTAGTTCCCTGTTGATGGGCAGAAAATTGATTTTCGATATGTCTTGTATGATTATTCAGTAAATTGATAGACAGTACGATATCACAAGACATTTGTTTTCATACCCTTGTGTACAGTTGCTGATGTACTGCAGCTAAGTGAAAACCATATCAGAGAACATTCTAGTACCATCCATTGTTTGTTGTGTTTGTGAATTAATAGGGAACAAACAACAATAAAATCCATTTGTTTATTAATAATTGTTTATTTCACTGTATCTCAGAGGACATTTTCAATTAACAACGTGTATCAATTGTTAAATTTACATTGCTTGGATTCAGTTAGCATATCTCTAAATAGACTTATTCGACTGCAAGCTAGGTTTTACTAACAACGGTGTAGATCACCTCCGCCATCTTGGTACGCACTTTCCATTGATTTACATGGGAATTGTTTTACTCGTCTTATATCTTTCAGGAGCATACTTTTAACTTTGTTTTCGCCCAGTTTCTCGTCATGTTCTCTTTTACTCATGCTATTTTATAGAAATGCAATATTTTACACACGAACAGTAAAATTCCCGTTAACATATTTTGATTTATGTAGTAAACTATTAATAATACATTGTACTTATATATTTGAAGAAACTTCACAAACCAAAACTATACAAGAGTCAAAATAACCACCAAGACAAATTTTGTGGAAGCAGAACTTAAATATTCTACTTTCGAGAGGCGTAAAATAAGTAAAACAATTACCGTGTAGATCAATGGAAAGGTCATACCAAGATGGCGGGGGTGATCTACACCATTAAGAATAGTGAACTCTCTCAGCAAGTATTCTGATTCGCTGTTGACGTTGGTTCCACTTGATATACTATTGTTAAACAGTGTTATTGACAAGTTGGTGCATGATATCGTCAGTTCAAGGTTTATTTTGGGATTTTACCTGACATTAAAGAAAAACTACAGCGTAAGTACCATTCTCTTATTCTAGGTGAAACTCATACCCCACTTACGACTTCCGCCAACTCTCTTTGGGCCCGAAGACAGTGTAGAAAAATTGTTTAATTATAATTGTTGCCTAAGATGACGCTGATGAATGTCCCCACGGAATTACAAAACCCTTAAAGTATCTCAGCCAGAATTTGCAGTTGGGGGAGAGGCATAAAGTAAAAATTTGGGGGTTAACAGGGTTTAAATAGAATTTTGCAAGGTTTCTATTGATTTTGACTGGTAAAAATTTTGAAAGTTTTTCGACAATTCGGGGAGTGACTCCATATTAAGGAGGTTCTGGCAGAATTCATGTTCTTAACAATATATGAATGCCTTCAGTAAATAATATCAACGCTATCCTACCAACGTTGTTTTTATACTTCTATCGTTTATCATATTCAGTTCTCGAAGCGAAATTCTGTAGTTGACCTTGTAAACGCCTTCTCAAATAAAAGACATAACTCTTTGGTAACTTTGTAATCCTTCTGGGATTTTTTTTTTTTTTTAGAAATGGCTAAAAAGAAAGTATGGGATTGTATTGTTCTACTGTGTAGGTGTGACCACGATCATAAAAGTTCAGAGTTCAATCATTCTCTTTTCTCCTTTGTAATACTAAAAGAAAATATTATATTACTATTACTTATACTCTATCGGATAATGAAGCCCACGAAAGATCATTTTAACACTGATGAGCAGAACATGGATTTTCTCATTTTTAACCTTCTTTATTCGCATTGTTTATGACCTGGTTGCTAGGCAACGAATTGCGGTTAATTGAATTTGAATGCTTTTTCTCTTTTCGTTAACGTCCGCGGCTTCTTTCTCAGGTGGTGGTACTTTCTCCCTTTCCACGCTGATTTTTTTTATTTTATTTTTTCCTCGTTTTTATGTACCACCTTAATCGTTATGGTCGGGAGGGGATTCTGAACTTTATGATTTTCCTGAAATTTCAGAAAAAAAAAAAAACTACTCCTAAGACTCTTTCAGACTGGTTTTCTGTATATAAACGGTAGATACGCGGATTATTTCCGCTGATTTATGAGTTTAAAATTAATCTGTAATGCAAAGCAAACGGGATTGTTATTTTTGGTATCTCCTGAACGGCTTCCAAACGAGATGGTCGGGGCTGTTTGTTTCGTGGAAACTGCGATAGAACAGGATTGTTGCAAGTTTATTGCAGTCTACGTGAACAATTTAACTTTCGGTGCTGAATCAATGAACCGTTATTGCTGTTTAAACTGAGAATCTGTCTTTAAACAAGGTATCTCGTAAACGGATGATCAGATTTTGGCTATAGGAGAATTCCTTTCAACCAAATTGTGTATTAGCTAAAGAAAAAAGGACTATGTGATGAGGGTAAATGGTTTCTGCCAAGATTTTGAGTTGGGGGTGGTAGTGTAAAGTCAAAATTGGGACGATTTAAGTGAAGTTTTGTACGGTTTCTATCGATTTTTCACAGTAAAAATGTTAAAGTTGGGGTTGTTGTGGAGACTTTCGGGGGTAAACACCCCACACAGTGGGGAGTGGGGGTCTGGCGGAATCACTGAGTGTTGGTCACAGGCTCGGACTTCGGATCGGCTCTGCGGATGCCCCGATGCCAAACTTATATTGAAGCAGGCTTGCCAGAGTAACCATCAGTTTCGCCAGGCGAATGCCCGTATGGTACCTATACAACGGCGTTCTTTCTTAACCATTTTTCTCGACGAAGTAAAGTTCGCGCAGAGACGTCATTCTTCCGATATGGGACGAGCTTATAGCTGCTTGTATGGTCCCTAGATCTAAACTAAAATTAAACAAATAAATTAACCGAACATGGTAACTCAGCAAAAGCCTGCACTCGGGAAGCTCTGGGTTCGAATATCGAGGACGATCATTCTGACCTAGGATTTTCATGGTTTTTCCTTTGTCATACTAGGTGAATACAGGGATTACTTTAAGACTGAGATCGCTACATTTATCCTCCATCTGCAATGCGGATACGACGAGGCAGACTGAATCTTAAGGCCTTCCAAAGATTACAAATAAAAATTTCGAAACAAGTTTTTGCTTTTTAATTTCGTTTTTTCGTTGTTAATTTCGACCGCTGAAATTGGTATACAGTTTCTTTGCTGGGGTGAATCCAACTTTTGACGTAAGCTCATCATGTTTGAGTAATGTTGTACCTCAGCCGTCATTCTTCTCGGTGGCAGCGATGGAAGACAATAACGGGTGTACTTGGTTGACCCTTAATCAGGATAGTAATCCCTTTATTCGCCTCATGAAACAGGAAAGTCCTGTTAATTCGTATTCAGGATGGCTGGCAGCGGAGCAAGAAACCGCGTTCTTCCTCATTATCGATCCAACGATACTCCCTAGACCAAGGGGGCTGGGTTTGACCTACTGATGCTTATATAATGGGTGATACCAACCTTCGTTAAGAAATTAACGAATCGTTAGTTAAGGAATTTAATGTATTTCAAAGGTCTTAAAGTGATTGAAAAAACGATTCGCCAACTCTGAACCCACCAATAGTCTATTTAATGGGGCAACTTTCGTGGAAGGACTAATGCCTTCGTTCGAATAACATTCGAGACTACTCTCAATTCAATAATACTATTAATATAATAATAATAATAATGGTGATAGTATTAGAAGGGATCTTCGAGAAGTAGGTGTTTGTGATGAAAAAACTGGCTTGATCTTGCTCAGGATAGTGATCCCCAAACACAGTGATTCCGCCATGCACACTCCTAATGTAAGGGTGCCCTCTTTGCAAGTTCAGAACCATACATCCGCAATTTCAAAATACTTACCTTTAAGAAACGATAGAAACCCTGAGAAACTCTACTCACTCCCATTTTAGCTTTAAACCTCCCCTAACTGAAAATTCTGCCGAGTTCCCTGCCTAAAAGTATCCAGGAATGAACGACTGAATTGCTATTAGCGTCCTAAACGAGCTCGTGAGCTTCTACCGACGGGACTTACAGTTTTTGATAAGGTTGGCTCCGAACCGTTCCGTTCAATAGATCCTGGCGGGAATTGAATCGAAGAGAAATCGAGCGCGCTATGCTCTTGGCCATCCCGAGCCCGTTATTTTTTAAAAGAATCAAATAATCATTTAATGGTGTTAGAACGACACGCAGATTCCGATCTGTGTGTAAGAAACAGAGTGACTCGGTGTGACCCGGTCCGAAACCTGACCTGGATGACTCGGAACCCAATGTTGACCGGAATGACCAGACTGACTTACCACGGCAACCTAGTTATCAAATTTTGACCTACTCTTGGCCTGGTGCCCGGCCATGCCCCTGTGATTTGAATCAATCAATATTGTAATTTGAGAGATTCCATGAGAAGTGAGCTTATTACTTCAATGCCTGAGAGCGATGCTTTTATCCTATTGAATTCTTCAAACACAAACGTCTTTCAGAATAACCTTTCCGAGGTGGGTAGGAGGGGGTTATTTGTACATCTCCGACGGCATTTCTATTCTTTTTAGGGATATCAGACTATTTCCACATGTTCGTTAGGAACTTTCGGCGTGTATTTTCGTGCTCTGGGGTATAAAAGACCCGTTCCCGGTCACCCCAGAGAGAAAAATGTTCAAACGCAACAGTGCATAATAAAGAAATAATTAAATCTCTGCTTGGTTCTCCGGAACAAAATCGGGTCACCGGGTCAGACCGAATCCGGTGACCTGTCTCAGCTCTGGTAAGTACTATGGCTCTTTTTACGATTTGGGTGTATAGGAATGGACATTATCTGCAGCTGGATTGTGTGAATTTCGTGTGTTTGAGAATGTGAAAACATCTCCCCTCCACCGCACAAAAGATTGCCAGGTTACCAAGAAGGAGTAGATGAGCAAAAATGTGGCTAGAAGGTGGGGACAAGAAGGATCCGTAGGTTTCACAGCATCAGGGCTCGAGTTTACACGGTCATCTATACATGCTAGATTTTGCCTTCCACCTTCTTCCACAAACAAACTCGTTTGTCTGTGTAACATATCTCCTTCGTCGTTTCTGAATCTCTCTATCCAGACGAAAAATAACTTAAATGGGGTGTTGTAGAGCAAGAATAACACATAACACTTTCATCCACCACAAGAACTCACTTTTTTCCTCCAAAAATGTAACATGACACCTTTATCCTCTAACCGCTTCAATTATTTCTTTTTCAGAAAAAAAGTATTTCTTGAAAATGTTTTAGAATTTTATGTAGATTGCAAATCTATTTTTATTTTTGCAATTAGATAAAAAAAAAATATTCTACTCAGTGTTGCCAATTCAAATTTAGTGGAAGTCACTGGATATGTAGATTTTTTAAATATATATTTAAGTAGTAACGATGCTTTAACCAGTCTTTTACATGGAAGATTCGGTTCATTCCTTTCTCTCATAGTATGTGAGTTAGAGACAATTGTTTATTTCAAACGAATAAAAACAGTTTTAACATTTACAAATTATCATTATTTAGTCTTTGCAGCGTTAATTATACAGGCAATCAGATCTTAAACTGCAGCCGGGGACAAAGTATTGCAAGTACTCCAGTTCTACAGTTGCAGTTCTACAGTTGCATTTGCCTGTAGAACTATGTAAAATCCTTGTATACGTCAATCAGGAAGAGCAGTTTAGGGGCCCCACGGTAGGAGTCGTATACATCCCGAAAAAAATACAACATATATTTTATTTGTTGTTGTATACCTTCGGTATATGCCGCTGACACATGTGGATCTTCATGTTCTTGGGCAGTGGAATTTGGAAATGACAACTTAATTTGCTTCGGATCCGAGGCACACAACTTCATTCTTTCTTTTCAGCGTCCCGTCTTTTCTGGAAACCACTCTTATACGACCGCTTCATGACAGACACTTCACGTTCACGACACTTCACAACACTGGCAGCAAGCAATCAGTAGTTGTTAACTCACCATTCTTCTTCTGAAAAGTGTCTGATTGAAAATTGCAAAGCGGTTGTCGCTTTTTGCACCCTCGCAAGGTAGACTGGAGGGGAGGGGAAATAGACGTACAAGCTATAAGAAACTTGCACGTGTTGCTTAGTTGATTGTTGAGGTGACAATGGGCTAGTTACTACATTTCATAAAAAACAGAAAAAAAAATTGAAGAAAAAAGGCAAAGAAAAGACAAACAAGAATAAAAGTAATACATTATATTCTCGATGTTGGTATGCGTACAGAAATATGCTCATCAATTTATTTTCGAACATAATTCACCTGCATATGAAATATTCATTTTACGTTAAAAAACCTTAAATATGTATTTACATATGCAATATGCTAAATGTGTAATTATCCTAGCCCTACTGATAACATAAATTAACTTACTGTAATGTAGAAAAAGGGCCCCCATTCTGTTTGCTCCATTATAAATTCAGGCTATAATGATCGTCATAATTGAACGAAAAATGACGGATGTGCCATGTTTTCTAAATGCTCTTTCTGTTGTACATCGCAGTAACCTTCGGGAAGGAGCCCGTAAGGTATTGGGGACCTTCTGGACGTAGTAAGATCTGCAGTTATCCTTCTGATGTCTGTGGGAATACTCGGTGACGTGCATCTGATGTAGGCCCGAATTTCGTGTTATTTTTAATGTTGTAGATACTTACATAAGGATTAGAAATTTATATATATAAAAAAGACTAAGTTGAAGGTAGGGCCCGGGCAGGGATTCCGGCCCTTGCCAGTCCGAGACTGATCATGTTTTATTTTTTAAATATTATTTATAAGTAAAAATAGTTCAACTATTGTACTACAGGTTAAAAAGAATAATTAAAACGTAAATTTATATGATATATGTATCTATGATAATTATATACTTACAAGTACAGCTAGAAGTTAAACAGATGAATTCTAAGGTATAATAATTCTACAGCGGAAATAACAGATAGCCTTTCGTTAAGAATTTAAGGTAGCTAAGCAAAGTACAGAGAATTGAATGCTTGTTTTTAGAAAAGATGCAGGACACATTACCAAATAATACAAACGAATAATACTCTATAGTTTTCACTTAGTACGTTTCTCGGTTATTTTGTGTGCATGCTGACATCTATTTTTATTTATCATATAGAGCACGGTGCATGTACAGGGCATTTCAAAATCATTTGAACGACAGCAACAAGCTCCACGAGGAATAATGACATTACCTGCGATCAAATTGTGTGTGAAATATATTCGAAAACATCCTCAAATTTGCGTAGAGCGGGTCAATAGTTCATGATCCTACCGACAGATGGCAGGCAAACGGTGAGTTGTTAATTTGCTATGAGTAGCGAGGAAGAGACATTTTGCGGTTTAGAATTTCACCTGAGTTGGTTAATGTTGACTGTGTAACGTCAGTTTCGTGCATGATTTCATAAAGAAGCATCAGCAAAGAAAACACTATTCGAAATTGGTATGATAAATTCCAGCGAACAGTCTGCCCTTGTGAACGTAAATCTTCTGGGAGACTTTCGACTTCAGAGGTCGATGTGGAGAGAATAAGGGAGTGTTTGTAAAGTAACGAAACGTTGAATATTTGTGAGGTGATTTCGGGATAACCACTGGGAATTGAACTTGGACAACTACATTATGTATGTGTGAAATTACACCTTAATATGACAACGTATGAATAAAATATAGTAAGCTGAAATCGTTCAAATCATTTTGGAATGCCCTGCATTTCATTAACAGATATTTGCAGCCATAATCAAATACCAGAAGTTACATGTAATACATTATACAAGTACTTACACTCTTCTAAAAAATTTAACTAACAAAAGAAAAAAAAACTGCTGTCCGCAAATTATCAGTGGCGGAGACGCGATTTGGACAGGTTTGGCCAGAAATATTAAAGTGTAGCCATATTTATACATTTTAGAGGACCTTATTCTTTTGGTCATTTTAGTTTCGCTCTGTCCTTCTGTCCGTAACGTAGAATTTGAATTTAATCTTTGGCTCAGGCCGTCCGTAACGCAAACTAACGCCTTAATCAAAGCAGAGATTCTAATTTTACATTTGAGTCCAGCAATCTCCCTGCTTTTGTGGTATTTTTGCACAATATGCATTCACGCACTAAAGTACACTAGCGCGTAGACAAAAACAAATAGAATGAAGTACCCGGTTCCAAGATCCGAATCCGGATCCTCGGTTCCAAGATTCGGATCCGGGTACCCAGTTCCGGGATCCGGATTAAAGTACCAGGTTCCAAGATCCGGATCCAAGTATACGGTTCTAAGATCTGGATCCCGGTACCCGTTCTAATATTCGCCCGTTTAATCCTATTTTTGTATAGTATATACAAATTGGACATAATCCCTTCTATACAATTGGACATAATCCAATCAGATTTTCACTATTTTCTTCATCTTTACTTCCGTTGCCAAAGATCAATGATTCTACCAGACCCCGTGTGCGGGCGGCAGTCTCCAGAATTCTCGAGCGCACCCATTAACTTTAATTTTTTGCGGTTAAAAATCGATAAAAACCGTGCAAAACTCCACTTATATCCTCCTAATTTCGACTTTATACCCCCTCAAACTGAAAATCCTGCCGGAATCCCTGGCAATAACAATGTGCAAATTGACGCTAAACGGTTACTTTACGCTATTATTTTAGTATCAGCACTTCAGTACGCTGTCATCGTATCGGCCTTAATTTTATACTACAGTGTAAACGCATTTGTACTGGGAATGGTCACATGGATTCGATGGATCCGATTCCGTATCAATTTAGAACGTGTACCGTACTTGGATCCGAATCTTGTATTTTAGAACAGATTATCGGAATCTTGGAACCGGCTTACTTTTGGTACCCGTGGCCCAGCCTGACCCGATTGATCCGGTCTTGAAATTCACAGATTCTTTCAGAATAACCTTTCCGAGGGAGGGGAAGTTACTTTGCACACCTTTGGGGGGTGGGGTGAGGTGTTTTTATTTTATCCGAGGATTTAAGACTATTTCCATAGGTTAATTATTAGTTATTACTATTGTTAGGAACTGTTAGGAACTATTTTGCGTGCTCTGGGAGTAACAGGTCCGGTCCTAGTCACCCCAGAATTAAATACCATTCAAAAGCAACAGTGAATAATAAGAGAAGAATGAAATCTCTGTTTTACCTTCCGCGTAACTTGTTCGAAATCGGGTCACTAAAACTTGACTCAAATGATCCAGTGACTCGTTTCAGCTCTGTTCGAATCGTGGAACCAGGTAGTGGTTTCATCAGAGCCTGTTCCTTAAAAATCAGGTTCTCGGTTCTTTCAGGACCCTGTTTCGCCCACCTCTAAATTATACTTGTTTGTCTTTCCGCCCTCGCAGGTGATATTCTAAAGACAAGCTCATTCTAAAAGGAAAGAGAAAGATGATTTAAAAATCATCTTGAGAATAAATACATTTCCCACTCTTCCTGAATGAGCTCTGTCTGACCTTTTCCCGATTCCCACTAAACGTTACTTCTTATGATATAATCTCAACAAACTCAACGACACATAAATCCCATTACGAAAAGAAAGACTATTTTGTTCCTTTTGCCAATCCACGTTTGCCGAGGCACTTGAATTTGTTGGAGAACAACAATTTAAGAGCTTTTTTTACAAATTGGAAAGTACAAATATCTGTTATCCAATGAAGTGGCACTTAATAGGTAGAAAAGAGTTGCAAAGCTTATTTTATTTTCGAAACAGTGTAGGCGTTTGCCTTTATTGAAAAATGAATTAAAATTAAAAGAAAAGGATTTCGAATGGGATTTGAGGTTGACAACAACTACGACTAAAGCTATCGAAGGAAGAGTTTGTAGGAAACTAATGTTTATTGTGTTTAGATGAAAAAAAAAGCAATAACAAAGAAGTTTACAAACTTTTACGTAGCCATCTCCAATAAAGAAAGCAAGGAACATCTTAATATAGATAGGCGGAAACGTCTCACTTTTTAGAAAATCAATCCTGTAATTCGAAATATTGATAAATGCATTAAAATTATATTTTAAACTAAGCTAATGAGCACAACAGAATATAATTCAAATCAATAGATGTCATATTTTGTGATAATTAATTTTTGTTCTCTCACTCTAAATTCAAGAAATAATCATAAAATTCTTTCTTAGTTTCTGCTTTTATCAGGCTTCAGTAGCAAAGGTTGCGACGCCTTTGTACAAACTCTCTGTCCGTCTGTCTATAAGTTTCCACCCAGGAACTACTAAGGCTAGAAAGATGGTCGAGGTATCATTAGGAAGGTCTCGACGAGACGAGTTCAAACCCGTCTCATTCATCCAGATTGTAGAGCCGGGTCCCAAGATACTGAGGTCAATTTTGAACTCTGGAACTACTAGATCTAGGAAGGTGGTTGAGGTGTTGTTGGAAAGGTCTCGTCTCTTTTTTCCCAACGAAACATATACCATCCAAACAGCCTTAGTTTTCGAGTTACTGGCAAAAATGTCGAGAGACAGACTGATATCAATTTTAATCGAAAGTTCATATCGAAATATGTTTAAAAAAAGTTCTCCAAATGTACCCTGTGGCAACTCCTGTTATGACGTCATCAAAATGGCGGACAAAGGTTCTGAAAATTATTTTCTTCACTCTCAACATAATTCAATGCACTCAAATGTTCTCATACGACATGAAATCTGATTAGAAAACTCCATGGAATCTACTGACACTAATTTAGTTACATTTACAAGCATATTGTGGGAGATATTCAGAGAAAAATTCAAAAGTACCTTCGCAAAAATGGATATATACAAACTAATATATATCGCGCGAAGTGAACATATCGATTATTTTTTATTTGTGGGTTGAGTTTCAACCTCTCACCGACAATGATGTTCCTTGAGTTTGAGGACGTGGGGTATGAAGGGGTTGACAATAGTGTTTAATGTTTGCTGAATTTTATTTATTTTTTATTCAAATTTGGTTAGTATTGAACATTTTTCATCCTGCTTCCCTATTTCCGCGGATTCTGAGAAGATTGCTGTTACAAATTTTCAGTAATTTATTGACAACATAACTTTCATCAACTTTTATATTAAACATTTTCTTGATTTTTTATTTGTTTCTTCTATATTGACACATAAATCTGCAGGATCATCTATTTCTACGCCGCCATTTTGAATTTTTCTCTGAATATCTCCCACAATGTAACAAAATTAGTGTCAGTAGATTCCATGGAGTTTTCTAATAAGATTTCATGTGCTATGTGGGCATTTGAGTGCACTGAATTCTGTTGAGGGCGAAGAAAAGAATTTCATTTGAGAATCTTTGTCCGCCATTTTGATGACGTCATAAAGGAAGTTGCCAGATGGTACTTTTGCAGAACTTTTTTTTTGAAAAATATTTCGATATGAACTTTCGATTAAAATTGGTTTCAATCTGTCTCTCGACATTTGCCAGCTATGTAACCGAAACGGCCTTCGGTTCCTCTCCTAAATAGGATGTTCGCGGTCGAAGTCTTGTGGTAGCGAATACGCACAGTCCCCTGACTGGGCTTCGCCTCACTTCTTTCTATAAATAGTATGAACCGCGAAAAAGGTGCTTCAAAAAATGTTCTTAAGCACTGATATAATTTTCGGATTTTAAATGAATAGTCCGGAATAAAACAACAAACCGTCATAGATAGCACAAAATACATGATAACAAGCCGAAACACAGGGAATGAAGGAAATAAAAACAAAATAATTGGTGAGGAGATCATAGAAAAAGTAAACAAATTTAAATACTTGGGAGCATACGTAACAAGAAAAAGCGAGATCACAGAAGAAATAGAAAGTCGGTTAGTATCGGAAACGCATGTTTCTATTCAGTCCAAAAACTCCTAACATCGCGATTAATATCAAGGAAACTGAAATTGAAAACATACAGAACGGTTATTCTGCCGGTAATACTTTACGGTTGCGAAAATTGGAGTACGACCCTAGCAGATGAACATAAATTACGTGTGTTTGAAAATAAGGTTTTGATAAAGATGCATTGGCTGAAACGGAACGAGATGACTGGAGAGTGGAGGAGACTGCATAATGAAGAACTCCACGGACTGTGCGATTCACCAGATATAAGAATAATGAAATCGCGACGACTAAGGTGGGCAGGTCATGTAGTTTGGATAGGGGAGAAACGAAGATTATATTCTATCCTGGTTAGAAAGCCGGATGGAAAGAGACCGTTGGGAAGACCGAAACGTTGTTGGGAGGACAATATTAGAAGGGATTTTCGTGAAGTGTGTGTTCGTGATGAAAATTGGCTTGGTGTTGCCCGGGATAGTACGGCGATGAACTTGCGAAGTCCGTCAACCACAGAGTTAGTTAGCTAGTCTAGAATAGATTAGAGTTCTATAGCTGTTTTCGTTTCCCCATAATCTTGACTGAAATATATTCAAGATAAGGTTTCTGGAAAAGCAAGTTTTTCTCGAGCCATATTTATTTGCAGGGGAAACAAAGTTAAGCGAGCATGTTGTTATACATGTACAAAAAGCTGTGAAATTCGAGCAAGAATACTAGCGGTGCAAAAAGTTCAGTCAAGTCCGTCAGCCCTAAAAGGTGTTGAAAGGGAGGACGGATGAGCCAAGTTCCTTGGCGACAGCATGTTAGAGGAACACTGGAAGTTGGCGCGAAGTTCATGATGTTCTAGGCTTAGGGTTGGTGGTGGTGGGCGTGGTGGGTCCGCCACCAACCTTATGGCTTGAAAATCATCAACCTTGCCACCTCGCGCCAACTTCCAGTGTTCCTCTTTCATGCTGTCGCCAAGGAACTTGACTCATCCATCCTCCATTTCACCACTTTTCAAGGCTGACGAACTTCGCTTAACTTCTCGCACCTCTGGTGTTTTTGCTCTCATTATGTTTACAGCGTTGAATTCAGGCAGAGCAGAATCAACACCCAAATATTTTGCATTCTTATATTATTCTTTGAAAAAGATTCCCGCTCATTACACAAAAGCTCCATATATTGAGGCAGAAATAGATTATTAATCAGTCACAATACAGTAAATTCAATGAAATAATAAAATTGTTTCCAATTTCCTTCCTTTTATAAGGTATAAATAACTTCCTCTGGAAACAATTATTATAATTTAAGAACGTAACTAGCTGAACCGTTTTTGTTTTGGAGGGAGCAGTGAATATTTAACGAACTACATCCTCGGGCAACGAGCTTTTAGTATTGCCCATGCAGTGTAATTATAACAAAGCATGAACAAATGTAAAGCGATATTTTATTACGAACGTAACTAATAATGATTTTCTGCAAAATATCAGTATTGGATGAGTAGCTCTAAGGCAGAGAACACGAAGTTATAACAAAATAGACTCCCATCTACCGGTAAATTTAATATCTACGAAATAGAACACACTCACACACAAAAAATTCTTTTTCGTTGCTCTTTTGTGTTTAATAGAAAACATGCATTTTATTTTTTGAAATAAAAAAGAAACAAACATTATTTTCATTTTCTCAGAATTCAAATGTTTGTTTGGATAAAGCAATCATTGTAGTATAATGCACACAGAATTGTATCATATATTTTTGTTGCTTTTCTTTGGATTCGAAATAAGTTATATATACAATAATGCACAGAACACGCATTGTACTTTTTCTAAACTCTATTATTATTATGCATCTTTTGTTTTCTATTCTACTGTGCATATTTTTCTTTATTTCTTGTTTCCTTTGCTTGTAGTGGAATTCTAAAGAGAGAAAAAACCGAAAAAATAAATTTGTTAGACCTCCATTATAATTATGTGATGGAAAATATAACACGGTGAAAATATTAGAAACCTATATGTTGAAGGGTCTTGTAAAGATAATCTTTTGATATAACGTTTCTTTTTCCGTTGCGAAATTTGTTATTGTAGACAATAATCTAAGTAAGTGTACGTACTATTTATAAGTCGAGAATAATGGCGATCCGGCACTAGACGTTAGATGTAGCGCCAGAAAAAAAAAACGGAATTGGTGGAAACCATAATATTAAATGTGACACCACGCACTTTAGCGTCAGAATCTGACGCACGATTGTACGTTTACAGATGATTAAATGGGTGGTGTTGGCCTAGAGTGTATCAGCCGCGATACTGCTCCTACAAATTCAAACTTAGAGAGTTCAAACTTTTGGGGAAGAAAGTTCATAATGATTTCAAGAATTCTATCGGGGATGTAGTGAATATCCAAATATATAAAAATCCAGCTCTTTCAACAATTAACAAATACAACAATTAAAAAAATAGGCACGGATTGAACTCTTGAAATGGTTATGAACTTTTTTGTCTAAAAGTTTGAACTCTCTAGGGTTTAATTTATAGGATCAGCATTGAAATTTGGTACAACGATAAAAATACATTAGTCATATATGGAGGTAGTGCTGCCATCTTTTGTTGGAGATCGTTGCTTTGCATTAACCTTAATGTGAGAGACTGTGATTATTTCGATATGGAAAGTTCATAAAAATTTCAATACAGAACTCTTTATTACGGAGATTGAGAAACGTCTAGACGACATCAGTTCTAAACAATGTAGTGATAAAGACAGCGAATCAAAGTGTTAGGAGGTAGTAGTGTAATTATTTGATAGTACAGAACAGAGAAGAACATTGTAATTTCATTTTTCTTGTATAACTTTATTACTTTCGTGTATTACGTTGCTACTTGTTCCGTGTTCATATCGAGACTACGTACAAGATTGTATTAACAGCACGTCAGACGTCGAACCAACCCTTGTACCCTTGTCTAGTAGTTGCAGGACAGATGTTGCGTCAGACGCGATGTTTAACGTTTAGTGCGCGGTCGACGTTGACTGAAACTACGATTGCCAGACGTCCTCTATTTTCCGGACATGACCTCGTTTTAAGGATAATTATTTCGTCCGGGTTGCTTTTTCAATGCTGTTCTCTTTTATTATTTTCTTGCATAGTTGTTCTCGTGTGATATGTCTTCATATCAATGTCGTTATAATTAATTTGAAAGACAGTGTAGTAAGTGTGAATAGAAGGAGCGACGACAGAGTGATGAGTATCGGGATATACATGTATGAAATGATCAATGGAGTGTGTGCATATGCTCCGCAAGTCGGCTGCGAGAAAGAAGGAAAGAGAATTCTGAGAGCATTTGGACCATGTGCTCCACAGTGTACACATAGAGAGGAAAGAGTAATTGTGGGCGGTGCCTTGAATGGACATGTAGGCAGAAGCAGAGAAAGCATTGAGAGGATTCGCGGTGGCTGGGGTGTAGAAGATAGGAACTAAGAAGGAAAAAGAGTAATAGATTTTGCAACGGCATTCGATCTGGCGATTTGCAATACATTTTCCTAGAAGAAAAAGGAACATCGTTTAACTTACAAGCGTAGTGGAAGAGAAAGTCAAATCGATTTCATCTTGTGACGAAGACAACATCTTAAGGAAGAACTGCAAGGTAATAAATTGTGAAAGCGTGCCCCCGCAACACAGAGTGGTGAGTGTGGGTGGACTGGTAGTTTGCAGGTAGAAATAATAGGAGGTCGCGAAATGGAGAGCCCAAAATTAGATGGTGGAAACTGAAAGAGGAGAAACTAAAAAAATTTTTCAGAGAAGAGGTTTTGGAAAGAATAAATCCTAATAAACACAGTTGGCAAATGATGAAGACCTCAAAGAAGCAGTCACGTCCTGGCTCAAGTCATTGCCGGCAGAAAAGTACAACAGCGGTATTGAGAAACTTTTTCCTCGTTACAATAAGTGCCTCGACGGCTACGGCGACTGCATTGAAAAATAGAGTAAGGTCCGGTAACATAAAGGATTGTAGTGATGTCTTTAGTTGTTTGTCAGTTATGCCCAATCGTTCTTTACTTTCTGGACGACCCTCGTAAATTTTGTGTCACAGGGTCTCCTTGCTGCAAACCTTTTTGTAATTTTATACTTCCTGTAAGCGAGCCCTGGACATTTAGAAAAGCTTGACTGTTAGAGTACGTTGCTAAGATCATGCCCCAAAAATTGAGCCCAAGTCTCAAATTCACCAGGGTTTGTTTCAAATACGAATAGGTCACACCGTCATAGGCTTTTGGGAAATCGACATTTAATATTGCAGCAGAGTGGTTAGCTTTATTTTCAAAGTAGCCTATGAAATTCCTTATGTTTGTAGCCCTTAATAAATGGGTCTATTAGTCGAACGAGCCAACTTGCAACAAATAATTTGGAAGTTTTATTTACAACGCATGTATTATGTTACAACTATATTACAACTTCCGTTCCCAATACTGTTATGATCTTGTTCTGTCTGAACTAGCCTTGATTTCTCCTTACAGTGACAAATTAACAGTGATTTTTCCTGTAGGATTACTAAGTGGAAAGTCGGGGCTCCATAAAAAATTTTTTTTTAACAAATTCTTTTTGTTTGTATTTATAAATTCGCCTTGCTATGTAGTAGCTTCCTTCTTTTTGTATTTTTCAACTCTTTACGCAATTTTTAAAATTGTATGCATTTCCCGAAAATAAGTTAAACCATTCAACTTAGATAATTATTCTAATCTGTCATTATACGCAATACAAATACCAAAAACGCAACATGGCATCGACTCGAGCTGTAAAATATACACATCATTATGATTTTCCACGGGAGGCTTGCTTATGAAAAATCAACGCAGCAATAAGCTGGATAAATAAGCTTTCTCAGTTTTGAATTTCAGTCTCTACCAGGCATTTACTTCAGAAACTGTCTCCGTAACATAAAATGACTAGTAAATTAGGAGTGGTGCGATAGAGTAATAGTTAGAGTGACGGACAACAAGCAAAATTAAAGATTCTAGGTTCGAGCCCCAATCCATAGGTTTGATATTTAACAAATCAGGTTTGTAGCAAGTTTGGCGTGAAAGGTCTGTAGGAACTTTGTTCCCTGTCAACTAGCCAAACTTGCAATGTCAATCCTGATACAAACTTGCTGCAAGTTTGGGTGCTATTTGGGTTAAAGCCAAAGGTCAATGCCTACAATGGGGGAAAATATTTCCCAGTAAATCAGAAACGATACATTGGTTGAAAATATTGTATGCGGAAAATTGTTTCTAACAATATGGTGGATATCAGGAGTGAAAGAACTGTCAGCAAGTTGTCAGTGTTGCCAACCTGGTATAACGTTTAAAATTTTCGAATGGCCCTATGTCGTGTTATCGGATATTTGACATCCCTGGTGATGATAAACGACACACGCAAAGCATACGATGCAGTGGTGCAAACTGTGGATAAGATAGAAAGGTTTTTGCGATCTTCTCCCAACTACGAATTTTTCAAAGAAATTTCATCTAGTGTCCTATCCATAGTTTGTAACACTGCGGTTGGCTTTACGTATGTTGTATATCATCGCTGGGGGATGCCAAGTATCTAATAACACGACGTAGTGACATTTGAGAAATTTAAAGGTTACATCAGGTTGGCAACACTGATAACAAGGTGACATAGTGCTTTCCCTCTTGATATCCAAAATTTTGTTACAAACAAATCTACTGCCAGGTGCACCTGTTGAAATTTCGCTCAAATATATTCTTTGGGTACAAATTTGATTTTCATTTGCTCACCTGACAGGGTCTATTCCACTATCTATCGAGTTATTACGTCACTTGCGACAGTGACGTACATTTTTGTAATACGCTGCACTAAAAAAACAAAACGAAAAATATTCTCATGATTTTAAGCAAGAACCTTCTCGTTTAAAACATTTGTACCTTTATACATTAGAAATTACTATACCATGACAAGAGAAAAAGGCAATACTGTATTTTTCATACATTTTTTTAGTTCTCGTAAAATGTATTAAAATGAAGGCACGTGATTGATCCAACCAACCCTTCAATTTCATTTTGACTCCATTTATGTCGTTGCAAAGTTCTTTCTTTCATTCTATTAGTACTTTCTAGTTTTCTTCTTTGAAAAAGAATTCTACAAACATAGTTTCCATCCCACAAATTACTTCTCTTTGGTAAGGGAGGTAGCGCCAATCACGAGAAGCATTACCGTTAATTGAATTACTCAAACAGGCTGACGAATTCAAAAGGAAGCGACATACACTCACACACACCTGCACGTACGCACACGCACTCATCGTCTACTCTAGTAAATGCTTCAAAACAGAAAATGGAAAGACTAAAGTGAGTGAAAATACAGGAGGGTCGACACAATGTTGAATTTGTTTTTCACAGATATCAGCGCCAAATGTGGCGTCCAGAAGAAACACTTTTCCGTGTAAAGAGTTCTGAGTAGTTAGCTGTTACCTAAATTGGGACCTTATATGGTACAATGTTCTTTTATTTTCATAAAAATAAAAGAACATTAGTCTATAACCATCGAGTTCTAACGATATTGGAGGGATCGTCTACTGTCCAAAGATAGACGCCAGAGCAAATTATTTAACCTCGATCGTTCACTTCCAGACTAATCCAATACGAACCAAACTTTTATTCTAATTTTATATGTTTGTTATCGCTGTGTGGCCAGTTTTCTATTTATGTCTTAATTCGTGAGTTATGCCCGTACCGGACTGTGTACAGTCCGATATTAACACACAATATTACATGCTGTTAATAATATTTACATTTTTTTCGCAAGAATTCATAAATCAGTGTTCAATCGAAAATAACTGTTTCCCCCTCTCCCTTGTTTAATGTATTCATTAATTTTTAATGGTTCCGATCAGTCCAGTATCGTTTTAGAAAGAGGTCAATGGATTTAACCTTCCTGAGTGCTAATAAAAAAACAACTATAAGGGCTGATTTTCATTCAAGCTTGCGTTGCTTGCGATTTGGGGTGAAGAGCCAATTAAAACACTTGTTACACTTACTTTACAATAAAGCACGCAGTAAAACACGTGTTTCAATTGGCTATTCACCTAAATTGCAAACAAAGCAAGCAACGCAAGCTTCCAAGGAAACGAGTCCTTACTCCCAGTTGCAATGTAATGCTTTGGTTCACTGTGGTGTATTTTTCTAAGAGTTCATACGCTTATCATTTACTCGCTTCTTATAAGGGGATTCCGTACCTACGGTGAAAGTGTATGTGAGAGTTTTCATCTTAAAGATACTGGACAAATGACACGCAACAATAAAATTTTGGAAAGCGGCCCAAACAATACATGCGAATGTGCTTTAAATGAACTATCTGTGATGTTGAGATTGTTTATTTTAGCTGAGAATGTTGATTCAGCATTGGTAATTAAGTAAGTAGAATTTTGCACGGTTTTCATAGTTTTTGATTAAAAAAAAAAATAAGTTAAGGCGCGCTCGAGAATTTGGGAGTGACGCCAGAAAGGGGGTCTACGGGAATCACGCCCCCAAGCGCCGCGCCGTACTGGGGGGCGGCAAATGAATATAAGGAGGGGACGTTGTACACTTTTGGCTCCTTCGAATGGGTGCCAAAATCGGATATTTTTCCCCTTGCAAATAAATAAGCTGCAGCCCTGGGTATACGATCTGTATTTACTAAAAATACCTTAACAAGTCTTAGTACAAATGCATAGTGAGCTTGTGTTGTTAAATTATTTTAAAAGGTTTAAAAAAAAGAAGCTAGAATTTTACTTCATTTAATTATGAGCTTTACAACTAAAAATGTAGGAATGCGAAGTTTAAAACAATTTATACTAAGCCTTTTTCTTTTATGTATTGACATAAATGAATGGCCCATTGCTTTGTAGTCTTCTTTACGGCTTGGCAAGAATTAGTTAAAACTCGATCGCATGCTCATGCCAGTATGTCAGGCTCTGTTTTTCTTCCTATATGCTGTTACTACCTACAACCTGTTATTGTTTTTATGAAAAT
>JAGDQP010008400.1:0-13400 GCA_022664845.1 Lepisma saccharinum | reverse complement strand
TGATCCTCAGTACTTCTGCTAGCATATAATATGTCCAATGAACATTTTTTAAATTCTCTCTGAGATATACCGCAATTGTACAATCGAAAAGTATATTCTGAATGTCAGTTTGTGAATTCAGTATATTCTGAATGGTATTACTCGTTGTTTGACACAAAACTTATTCTAATTAAAAAAAAAAAACGTTTGAAATACTTTTTGTTTAGCATTTGACTCTAACTACCACATGAAAGCACATTACGTTTCGCCAAATATTCTGCAGTGTACAGTACTTTTAATAGTACATTGAAAGTCGCACAGCCACCAACATCTGAAAAAGTTACGCACTGACCACACTGTTAATGATTTACAGAAAAAACTATGGGAATTAGAAAACAAAAAGTTGAAAATACTTTTTGTTCAGCATTTGACTCTGAAACACCACACAAAAGCAATTTAGGCCCTATTTTTCATCAAGCATTCTGCAATGTCTAGTACTTTTTATATTTGGAGCGTTACGCACTGACATAATTATGTAATCGATTTTTATAATACTTGCCGTAAGGGCGATTATTAACAAACAAACTAATAATTTATGTCAATATAGAAAAGAACGAAGTTTAATTCGACAGTTTTTAAAATTTTAAATTCTAACATTTTTAGCTGAATAATTCACTGTGAAAATCAAGTAAAATTGTGGCTATTTTCGTGAATTTTTAAGTAACTCCAAAACAGAAGCTAATTAATTACGCATTGGTACTAATGACCTTTTTTATTTCTTTATGTAAACTTGAATCGTATACCTTCCAAGAATCGATTGCACTAATTAAAATAAATCCACGGTACGTTTCAATTTGTACCATCCGGTATGACATATTCGTGGAATTGCTCTATTCAACTAACTAGATCTACGTGATCATTTTAAAATGCAGAAAAAATAGAAATTCAAGTATGCAATTCTGTTACTATTCTTTGGTTAGAGTATAACTTACACTATTACAAAATTCGAGTGCATGTATTTTTGAACCGACCCAAATAGCACGGCCGATATGGGCATATTGGGTTTTACGACATCAATCGATATCGCTCAACGACATGTGCCCCATATTGGATGGCAAACATCTTGGCAAATATCGGTCAACGATATCGTTCGACATCGGACATCGACATCGATCATCAACATTGGTCAGTATCAGATATCGACATCACTCAATATCGGTCATTGACCACTGTGAACATAATGTAATTCTGATTTCTTTTACTATTTTTTTAAAAAAGGAATCCCCCAACAGACAAACCAACAAGGAATAGTAGAACACGTTAGAAATTGCAAAACGAAGTTACTGCTTATGTAAAGAATATTATTTTTCTGTACCTAAAGTTACATCTCTTCGCTGTGCTAATGGATTGTAAAATTTGTCGACCACTGCTAGTTTGTAAAATAATATTATTTTCGATGTTGCGTTCATGCAAAAATTTATAGTTCCGCTCCACTGTAATCACTTCATCTCTTTTAACTTCTTTTTTTTTACATTTTTTTGCCAAGAAGTAAAGAGTGCAATGAACATGATTACTATGAAACAGCTTTTAAAGAAAATGATGTAAATAAATATAACATTAACTTATCCTCCTACTAAAGGGAACATCTCTTAACAAACCACATGGCCGCGAGAAAATACGCTACTTTCTACCGTACAAACGAAACAAAAGTATAAAATGTCCCCCGGTTCTGACGGATATTACTATAAATATTATTCGTTTGTCTATGTACTTACAGTCAAGTTTTCTGAAGAACATGGGACTATATACTGTATATTTGTGCGGATGAAGAAACTGCATTACTGATCAGCTAAATAAGCTATTGCAGTCTTTTATTGTTTTTCTCACAACTTTGTCCGTATATTACATCAACTGTATAGTCAGCTGCTATATTCGTTTAGTATATTCTATTAACACTAATTACATGCAGAGAAGTACCGAAAGACCAGGGGCCTGTTTCACGAAAGTACTTTTCACTCTTCAGTTTGCATTTCCGGAGGACTGTCTCAAGACCGCTAATCTCCTGCCGCAATCTTTGTTTACTGTCGTTTAGATGCCTACCTTTGGGAGTCAAAAGTTTATTAAATATTTTCTAGTATAATCATAGTCGTTGAACAAAATTTTAGAAAAGTGACTGAATGAGAACAAGAGTTTGTGGTGGGAAGTTAGCGCTCTTGAGACAGTCCTCCGGAAATGCGAATGGAAGGGTGAGAAGTTGTCAAGTACTTTCATGAAATAGGCCTCAGGTTTGCTATTAAATATGGACAACCATTGAATATTCAATTAATCATGAAACATTATTGGTACAAATCCGGACAACGTACTACTTTAGGGAGTTTAGAGTTATTTCCGTTACGTGACTGCAAACCATCGAACTCTGCGTAAGGATACTGGAGGGATCAGCTAATGTCGAAAGATAGCCGCCATACCAAGCAATTAACCTCGATTCAACTTCCAGTCTAAATCAATATTGTAATGGGATATGGATAAATAGGTCAGTGTGTTAAGCACAAAAGTAAATAAACAATTAAAGTTACATAAAGCTGACTAAGCATCCATAGGAAGCAGACGACAACAGCCTCCAAGCGGCAAGTGTTGGAAGTACTGAAGATACGCCTACAAATAAGGGTATAAAAAGGCCAGTCAATCACCTTTGAAGTTATCACTTCTTCGCTCCGAAAAGTGGTCACCTCTACCTGGCTTGGACTGGAGTCAGGACTCTCACCTTACCCCCCAACTTAGGTTGGTATACCTTTACCTGCTAGCTCGGACTGGAGTTAGTATCCTTTCTAGGAACAATCTCCTTTCCTAAACCTAAGTTAAATATCATTGCAAGAGGTGATCCACTAGAGTAGTAATTACAGAGCCCATGTTCGGGACGCTCAGATTGTTATCTGTACAACACATTGTAAAATATATAGTATATTGGAACTTTATAATAAACTGGTGTCGGTAAAAACGTATATAAGCATTTGCTCTATTTATTCACCAAATAACCATTCCATTAAACGATCTACGGTCATAAGGTCTCTACCATAATATTATATCGTATATTGTTATGACAGTGCTATCACGTCGTATACGATCCCATCGCTACCTTACGAAGTAATAACTACAAGTAAGAGAAATCATTACGATATGGACCAAAGTTTTAGTTGTGTTTCTGCACTTGCTATCGCTGTGTGGCCCATTTGTTTTATTTATGCCTTAATTATATTGAACTATGCAGGTACCGGACTAATAGAACACGCTGTTCACAGTTTTTGCAAGAACTAAACATAAATTAAAAACAGACTACACAGCGTTAACAAACGTAAAAAACTGAGTTAGAACTATACATTTGGTCCACATTGGTTTACACTGTCAGTGGACGATACAGATGAATCCTTTCTCTTCTCCTCCCTTCCTTTGCTTGGCTTCATATTTCATTAAATTTTTAATGCCATCGATTAATCCAGTAACGCTTTTATATAGAGGTAAATGCTGTAAACTAGGTTGTCAAAGAGTTTACCGTAGAGTTAGGAATATAAATAGATGGAACCTTAGGCTGTTTTGTTTGAGAGGGGAATGAAGCCAAGAGACGGAAGGGATGAGGCATTTCGGCCATCTTGTGTGTCCCCATATTCAGAGACCCTCTTTTCCGAGTAGTGCCTTACTCAGGTGCATTCACCCTCTATTGAAAAAGGCAATCCTCACAGTACTCGGTATAGAGGAACTCTAATAGGGCCAAGATGGCTGCCGATGAACCGAATTTGGCTTCATGTGACGTCATATATGTTCTCTCTATTTTTCTTCCTAACTTTATGGAGTTTACCGTTACAGCCAATGTTGCTAACAATCAAAGTAAATTATTCGTGAACTACCTTAAAATTATCTGGATTATTATTTACAAATTTGTTGCCGTAGACAGCTGCCTACTCTGGTTATGCTTAAATTCGCCCCTGCTGGTTACTTTCGCCAATTCAGTTCCATCATTTCACGACGTGTCAGAGTTTATCTTGATTGTATATTGTAAATACCGTTCCGAAATCGTTCGTCTTCTGCTGATTCGCTGACCTAGGCAAAAGAGCTGTCTCTTGCAGCGTGAAGAAATCTATACCACAGGTTTCAGAGAGAAATGGTGAATGATGAAGTATAAAATTCTTTATCCAAGCACTAAAATCCGTTGTTTGTCTGGTAGTATTTATTCACATGGACTTGGTTATGTTCGTGCCATGCCCCTACCTATAATTCTTGTAGACCAATGACAGAGCCCTTCTTGAAATTGTGCCTATAGTCTACATTATGTCAAATTAGTTTTTGCAATTTAGTTCCATGACATAAATGTAATATTACTGAAGTCCATCGAACTCGTTGAAGATTTCGTTACAAAATATAATGAAGTAATCACTCATTAGGGTTGAGTCTCTCACATGACAATTTCCCAAAACCGATTTCTAAAACTTTCTGAAGCCATGAAGTGTATGCTAATATATCCTTAAAAAGCTTTTAGAGTAGTGAACGTAATGAATTTGAATTTTATTTAAAGCGTTTAGGCAATTTTGGCTCAGGTCAGAAAGCAATTGAGCTGAAGAAGTTTTGCTAGAGTTTTTCTTTTTTGCAACTTTCTGTTCAGCGACTTCAATTTCTCCCTGAGTATCTTCTATGTTTCCTCTGCTAGTATTATGAATCCTTTATCCAGAAAGTGTTTCCGCAACAACTTAATCATGTTCTTACTTGTATTGTAAGAATAGGATTATTTTGTAGTTTCCATGTTATTCCCAAGTTCTTGCACTGTCTTCGTTTAGAAATTGCTAACTCCGACACTGGTACAACTACCGGTACTAGCAAACTTTCTTTTGTTAAAAAAAAAAGTTTCACAATCCTGTCAAATAATGATTCCTCAAGTTGAACATCAAAACTGAAATAAGTAGACTGTTTCTGTTTCTATATTAGTCCTCGAACCCACTATCTCTAAAAAATGATTCCATGCTCTATATACAATACCAGTTTCCTTTTCGAAGAACACTCAGTTTATCGTAAGCTACAATATAATCTTTCTGCATCACTTACAGGTACGTAACCAGAACTTGATTTTGGGAGGGGTCCAAGGTGTGTCTGGACATGAAATGTATATTAAATATGTATAATTACGCCTGAAGTTATACTTTTCCCCATAAAACTCTGAGTTTTGGAGGTGGGACAGATCCCCAGGACCCACCCCTAAATACGTGCCTGATCACTTACATTATTAACTATTCACTGTCAATATTTACTAATACTTCTTCCAAGATGTCCAGATCGCATTTTAGTTAGTGAACGAAACTAGTAGCGAATAGTACTTACACTTGGAAGTGGAGAACAAAAGTTTTCGCGCGAAAACCAAGACTTTTTAACAAACTCCAAGTCTATAAGGAAATGTTCATCTTATCATTGAATTTTTGACATAGTATATTACTCGGTAAACTAAACAACGTCAGGAAAGTATTTCTTTCAAATACATCAAACTTCATATTTCAACTTTTTGCGCAGAATCGAAATCTAAATTTTAAGAACTTGAAAATTGTCTTTTTTATACCACAACTTTTCCTCTAAAGCATTTTCTTGTATATGTAATTCTTTGTTTACTTTCTTACTATATTTAGGTACGCCTCGTCAATACACTCGACAGTTGATACATCAGTTTCTAGTTTCAATAAAACCGTGTTCTGTTTTTCTGTATACATCTCATAGTACCGGTACATATGCAATTTTGTGCATTGCATCGACAAATCTGTTGCCACGTGATGTCACAGTTCACATAGAGCTTCAGAGAGGCAAAGAGGAGTGTAGCTGCTGAAACAATATTGCATTAAGCATCCTACTTTGTATTTACACAACATTCTATCCTAGGGCGACAAGAATAAATTTACACTTGTGAAACAACAATGACAGGGGAAATCTGTAAACCCCTAAAGAAATGTGAGATAACGAAGCACGTATTGAATAATATAGAACGTTTATGAAACGAGCAACACAAATTGTTTGTTCTCTTGGTTTTGTACTTCCTTTGTCCCCACCAAGAGTTGAACAAAGATCCCTTAAAATATAGCACTTGTTTGTGCTATATTTGCAGCTGTTTGAAATATTTACTCTAAGAAACACATTTCTTGAAAGTATGTTATATTGCCAAAATGTATCTGGTCTCAGTACAAAAGCTCAAGATTTTCTCACTTATATTTTCTCAAATAACTACGACGTAATTATAATTGCTGATAGCTCCTTAATTTTTGATGTTGAATACTTTGAGAAGAGATATGGTGTGTTTCGCCCGGGACAGAAATCTTGAATTATTTAACAAATGTAAAAGAGTCTTCATAATCATAATGTCCACAATGTTAGCTCGTAAGAATCTTGAATATGTTCTTATTAAAATTGGTGGCACACTCGATAAAATTCTTTATTTGTGCTCTTCACATTCTAAATAACTAATGCTAATCCTTATACTTTTATTCTCAACAGCCAAATGTCAAAGTAAAAAAATCACAATACAATTTAACAATCTATAAACTGAAAACAGTTTCACATTAGTTTTAATGTTAACCAACGTTAAGTACGCCACCGGAACATGACAATGTTCGTATGTTCCTCAGGACATACTCTGTTACTTTCAAACCAAGTATGTAAACCTTACTTAATAATGTCGGTCCAAAATAATTTACTGAGTCTAGATTTGTGCATTTCTACTAAAATCACATTAATATCAGTTGTCATAGCTAATTTCTTTTAGGAGTTACGACATTATTAAGAAAATCAGCACATGTCATATTTTACGAGGAATGACATTACGTATCATGTAAACAATGATATATCAGTAACGTATTAAGTCATAGTGCTGTTACCGCCCATAAAATTAATTTTATCTTATCAGTAGGGTACAAATCATTTATTAATTGTTTAAATTTCTAATATTATATAGAAAGTTCCACATCTGTTCTGGAGCTAAGTTGAAAGTAAATCTTCCATCAGACTTCCCCACATATGGATGGGATCAGGTATGGTCTCATAAGTCCGGATAAATAAGGTTTTAGTGTATATTACATCTAACAGAACTAATATGTTTCCGATGATGTGGAAAGAAAGCTCATGTCCCACACCAAAGTAGTGAAACAAGGAAGAACTTCAGCCTTGTAAATTGTCCCCGGTGGGTGAGTGGTAACGCTCGCTGCCTTATAATCAAGGGATCCCGGGTTTGATTCCCGGTGGAGACAAAAGCTGTTCGAAGCCCACATTAAGCTGTAGATCCAGTCCTTAATAGCACACCAGCTTGTTTAGGACGTTTATAACAATTCAATCAAATTCAGTCTTGTAACTATTGTTATCACCCTTTGGGCAAATTATTGAACCTATATTACATAATCGGATCCTAAATCGTGTAAAACATATCAAATCCATACTCCAGCACGACTGTTTACGAAGTAGATCCACTACAACAAACTTATCAGTTGTAACAGACTTTACAGCAACTCAGTTAGATAGAGGTCGCTAAAGATGACGTTATTTACACGGACTTCATCAAGGTCTTTGACCTTGTTAATTAGCATCTATACTAAAGACCTTGTACTAAAGAAATTAGCATCCATAATGTTTATATAACTAGGTTATAAAATACCTTTCTTCATTCTTGTATAATCGAAAACAAGTTGTTTCGTACAAGATATATATTACTGAAAAGTTTAATATTCCATCGGGAATCCTTCAAGGATCTCATCTGGAACCGTTGTTATTTTTTTCTTATTATTAAACCATTTTGTATTGAAAATTCTGAACTTCTCTTATATGACCTCAAATTATATACTAAAATAAATGCAACTGAAAACTGTTTAAGTTTCGTCAGAGGATTTACAAAGAATCCAAGTTCCAAACAAACTGGCCCTGAATGTGTCCAAAAGTAAATCATTATGGTTTTCTAGGAAACAAAATCTCATTAACTATGGCGTATTTTAAGACTTCCACAAAATATCTCTGACATACTACTAATAAAACTCTTTCGGGATATTTGTTATGTATTTGTTTAACGAAGCTCGACAATCGTTTCCTACAAGAAACTACTGATGGTTTCCAAAATGTGATGATTTCTACATGTTTCCTGCATGACCGTAAGCTCTGATGAGAATTCCTGTTCCTAATGGCTTGTTTACATTAACCAATATCATTTTAGTAATGTAAACGGTAGTTACCGTTAACACGGGTTTCAAATTTAAGCAGCGTCAACTTACGACGGTTATCTTCTTACGTTAGTGATCTAGACTCAAGATGGCCGTTAAGCGCAGCTCACTTCGTGAGTTTATTTCTTTCTCTATCGAAATATAAAGCATGCTATTGGTGCGTATCACTTTTAAAGTATAAAAGAATGATGGCAGAACTAATCTACAAAATGTTACGCTACAATCAATTTATTTGTCTTTAGTATTTCATAATTTAAACCTCTACCGTGTAACCTTAGAGTATGGGAAAAGCAGATTTCTTACTCTAAGCCTGTAACCTGCTTCTTTACTGACAATGGCAGTACAAACACTAAAGGTAAGTTGTTTCAACCATGATCTTTACTGTCCTAACAATCTTAGCAATCTAAACAAGGCATTAGGACGCCAACCACACCTCGATCTGTGGACAATGACAAATATTAACCAGGATTATATACTTTTCTCTAGTCTAGACTGAACCCAAATTATCGAAAGATCTGAAAGTAGAAATGAATCTATAGTATGTTTCTCACAAGTGCATTCTGATCACGTAATGTTCCTATCCACTTTGTGCATTCATGTATTTTATACAAAACTATAAATATATGTAGTAAAGACATATACGACTTACCTGTCAGACCGCTCGCCATATCCGCCACTGACGTCATAATCTCTCTTGCCGAATCCTCTGGCCGTGGACAGGGCGACGTTTTTGAATCCGCGTATCGTCCTCCTAGGCTTTGTCTCATATGGGCCTGGAGTAGCACAGGTGGCCAAAACGGCGAACATGATTACTGTCAAACACACTGCCAGCCGCATGATGGTAATAATAATGTTAATGGGGAGTCTGTAAGACACAAAAACAAAAGAG
The DNA here is from genome assembly GCA_022664845.1 of Lepisma saccharinum. Lineage (NCBI taxonomy): Eukaryota > Metazoa > Arthropoda > Insecta > Zygentoma > Lepismatidae > Lepisma > Lepisma saccharinum. The sequence goes on along the minus strand of JAGDQP010008400.1, from coordinate 4,307 downwards.
AAAATATGAACTAGATTGTTTTATTACAGAAATGTATAAAAAAAGGAGAGAATAAGCTTTTTCTTATACTCATATGTGTTTAGCTATTTATACATGAAAATAATTGTGTTTGAAAATAAAAGCGTTGGTGATAGTACTAAAAAAACTATAGTAAAATTTTATAACGAACTTGAATACCTGTCGCCCTGAGCAAAGTACTCCTGCAAGATACTACTGGGTAATCCTCATGTAAGAAGGCCAAGGTAGGTCCCTGACACTTAAACAATTTAAATAAATATTTTTGTGAATATTAAAGTAATTTTGTATTAAAGTACTGCGATTTTTTTTAAAGAAAACGTCATGGAACCTATTCATTTTATTTTATTTGATGCTAAAAGTCATGCCTGAATGTGTCATGTCACTTTACCATCCAGTGTCCCTTTCCTAAATTTTTGACTTTGAAATGCAATAACTCCTCGTCTTTCAATTTAAACTCACTGACATTGCTGTCAGCTTTGTACAAAGTATCTGGCAATTATTAAACATATCCGTTATGAAGGTTTAATGTATACTTTTATTGCAGCCGTTACATAACACCTGTCCCGATTTTTTTTTATAACATTACCGTCTGAAGAGCAAAATCACCTCGATACTACAGCCAGGGTGTGTCGTAGTCTACAGAATGTGACAAAGAAATATTTTGAATATTTTCAATAGTTTTTCGGATACATTTTTATAATTAAAAAAATGGATATTTTTTACCTCTCAAGTACAAATGTTTTGCCCGTAAATGTTTAATTACAGTACAGTGATTTTTAATAATTATTAGTGGGTCGAACTTATGACAGCCTGAGCCATAGATGCCTAAAAGCCATAAATAAATTAAATTACATTGGAATGTAATTAGATTTTAATAATGGCTAGTGAAAGAGTCGAATATATCTATTCAAGGAATTTGGCAAACACTGGTAATTTTCCCTACTTGCCTGCTTCTTACTTTATTTTATTTTCAAAGTAGAGCTTAAAAAAAGAAAAAGAAGTTGCAAGGAAGTATAAAGTAATAGAAAATAAAGAAAAAAGAAAATATACTACCAGGGTGAGTCATATGTTCGTAGCATTGGGTGGTCCCGCCCACTCGATGCCGGAAAACCATGTGCAACGTGTAGCACAGGTGAAGGTAGTGGTGGCAGAAAGCGTTTCACGTGTCTGTCTGATCACAGCGCTAACGGTGTGTGGGAGGAACTAGCTACGCGTTGAATACACAGTTGGCAGGACAATGGCTGAGGAGAAACTTGTGTGTCGTGTGCTTCTGCGCCATTACTGGAAAAGGGGGTTTGAATGCAGCAGCAGCAGCCAAGGAAATTTGTGCCGTAGAAGGTGAAGGTACTGTCCACCCGTCCACAGCAAGAAAGTGGTTTCAACGTTTTCGGTCTGGTGACACCTGTCACGATGACATGCCCAAGAGTGGACGCCCTGTGACGACGGATATCGATGCCCTCCTGAACACTGTTGAAGGAAACCCAGGAACCAGTACCCGCCAGCTGGCAGATGAGGTCCAGACATCACAAACCAGTGTTGTTCGTCATCTGCATCAACTTGGGTTTCGCTCTAGGCAACCGAGAATGGTTCCCCATGATATGACTCCCGCACAAGCTCAACAACGTGTGACCCTGTGTGAAGAACTGCTTCGAAACCCAACTGACAACAGGTTTTGGCGGCGGATCATCACGAATGATGAAGAGTGGATCTTTCTTCGTTATCCTGACACCGGGAAACACTTCCTGCGGGGCAGACAATACAATTCCGTGGATGATGTGACAACTGGCATTACTGAGTTCTTTGCTTCAAAGCCTGCAGCCTGGCATCGTCAGGGGCTTATATCACTGGTGGAACGTTGGAGAAGGACCATACAGTGTGATGGGATGTACTTCACCGAATAGGCTTCTGTGGTACAGGGGGAGGCGGGTTCTGCACATTATCTATGAAAACGCTACGAACATATGACTCACTCTGGTATTTATAAGAAAAGATACTGCTTACAATTTAATGAGAGAAGACGATTTTATGCATCTTACCGCGACAGAGGGATATGTAAAGATACAGGGTATTACACTCCGCAATTAGATGCACCACGCTATTATCGATGACATATAAATAAAGCAGTGGAATGTCTTCAGCGGTGTCAAAGAAAGAATAAATTCACTCAGAGTTCGTTTTATTTTCTTCTAAGATTACTTGTAAGAAGAGTGCCGATCAAGGCAGTCGTGTGGTCTTAGCCGTTGGTCGGGCTGTGGGTTACAATCCCGTCCGGGGCATGGATGTTTGTGGATTCTAACATGCATTGCACTCATTTAATTAAGACGGACCGGAGTCAAAAGATACTAAAATTTCCCATATGAATAAAGTTTTACCAAACGTAAGGAGCAAAGGAGGATTTAAAATCTCTTTTGCCACTTTTTATCATCTCAAAATTATTTTGGGTGTTGAAACCGTGATAGTAAAGCCGTAATACATGTGTGTGTGCTTTTTGACAATCCGAGAGATGCTAACACGAGGAAACTATTATGTGTGCCATTCCGACAAATCTTCACCTACATGGATGGGATCTTTTGTCGTAGGGAATTTCGAAAGAAAGGCAAATTTTAGTTACAAATTTTCGTGATTTGTTTTTAAATCCTCTTTCACATCTAGACAAACTTGCAATATATAACTGCGCAATGTACGATCCTCGCTTTCTGGGAAAAGTAAATGGATTAAAATTTAATAAAAACATGGATTTTTTCAAACTGAACAATTAAAAATTCATAAGGCCTTCGGTGCCAGATGTTCAACTCCTTATAAGAATAGTAGTATACGTACTGAACGAACCATAAAAAAAAGTGAATTTTCAGTTGTCGAGAGGTTACGGCGCTCGCTTTCTGTGAACATTGTCCGGGTTCAAGTCCCACTCAGTCCATTCAACGGAGAGGTTTGGGAGCCCACTTTACGGTCCCGTCCTTAGAAGCTCATCAGCTCATTTAGGACGTTCATAATAATTTAATCTATCACCAGAAAGATCTCCAGAAGAGTTTTTAAGATTCGCCAAGTGAAATTAATTAATTAATTAATTGACATAATTTCAAATGAAGCCTTTTTATTGAAATGTTATTTTCGTATTTCTTGTTGCTTTTTTTTAATCTAATTTGTATTTAGTTCTGATAATTCCATACATTAAACATTTACCTAAGTTGTTAGTGAATTAATATTTTGATGGAGGTGATGCAGATGATTAATCTCTGGTTAATTATTCAAGTCGCATTACCGTCTTCTGTTTCACAATACCATCCTCTCTGTTAGGACATAAGCTTTTAAAATATTCTGCTTCCAGAAACGTTGTTCTATTTTTTGTTTCACTAAAAGGATGCTGGCTTTTCATGATGTAACACCTTTTGCCCTAATTAGTTCTTAGAAACTACTTTTCTGATGAAATAATGGGTTCACAAACCAAAATTTACATTAAAATTAGTTAATCCAAGTGCAAAAAACAATAAAATCATAATCTCTTTTCCGTTATTCTTTCTAAAGCCCCTCGTACACGATTCAATAAAGCTTGAACAAGAGCGTTGAACAAGCAATTGGATGAAAATGACGTCACGAGTCAGAGACTCCACACAGGAAATCTCTTGAATTCAAGTCTCCTCATCCAATTCGTCCTATTTAGAATCTGTCCTATTTTTATTGAATTCAACGCACTGATCTACCAATCACATCGCTGGTGACTTGAACACGTGATAACAGTGCTTCCGGAATGCTAAAAATTAAGATGTTAACATGGAGCAGGGAATTTTTAAAGCCTTGTTTTTATGATGTGAAATAAAGATATTATCAGAAAATCAAAATCAAATAAATAAAGTATCGCTACAAGAAATTCCATCGCATCTTGCTGAGGTAAAGTGTACCTGATGTTTCTTCTGTAGTTTTTGTACAATCACTATTGCAATAGAAATTGATACAGAGGGTTTACCATAATTCCTAATAAAGTTCGTATTGTATTTAGAAGCAGTAGGATATTAATATTTAAAGTGCCACTGAGTTGCCCATAATTTATGTGGAAAGGTCGAGTTTTTATTTATTGTATGTAGGAAGTTCAAAGCTGCTAAACATAGAAGTATCTTGGTACACTTTACTATACGGCAAAAACAATGTAATCTTTTCGTATGTGCAAGTGTTGTAACTTAAAATATAACAAAGTTTCGAGTCATGGAAGTACTAAATTAGAGTGAAATAGCGAAAAGTACTTGGAACTACTTGGCTGCTTCCACGTTGGTGAGCGAGCACATTAATTTGTG